>JADDOH010003531.1:0-80964 GCA_016648135.1 Agrypnia vestita
GAAAACGTTGGAACCAAAAACGCACTGTTTTTTTCTTTTGCGGCACCGTCGCCGTACACATCATTAATCCTTCGAGCCGTTTCTGCAGCACTGGTGCCACGGTGGAACTCGTACTCGTAAATAACGCGATATTTCAAGTTTTTCATTTTGTAAACTGAGTGACGCAAAGAAAAAAACAATTGAGGAAAAAACAAATGAATTATAATTTTCAAAACACAAATACATGAGTAAATAGCTGTATAAATTTGGATTTGGAATTCCTAACCAAAGAGAAGATATTTGAGATCAAATTTGCCAGTACGGCAAAACGCCAATTTCATATGTAAGGACCTAATATTTAATACAATGTTGAAACAGCCGATTTGTTTATTTAATTAAGATGATTTGTAGAAGTCTCACAGATGCGAAGCTAGTCATATGAGTAACGTACATGGAAGTCTTTTTATAGGATGGCCCAGGGCTTACAACCTGTACACGAGCTGGCTTAAGTGATCACTGTATACAAAGCAACGCTCACCAATTTCATCGTAAGAACACGCGCACATTATCAGATTTTTGAAAATTGTATATACGTTCCAAATTGAAACCTTCCATATATTTGAAGGGATTATATGTAGAGTCATTTGTAGTCCTTTTCATGGAATAGTGTACATTGATTTTACAGCTGATCATCATACCCCTATATTTTTATTATTAAGCAATATTATTTTTAATTAAATGTGTTTATATTATTTATTATCGAACTTATATGATACGTTTTAGATTATGACACTTCCTCGTATTTCTTGTAAAAAAAACAGTTTTTTGGATAGAACCGTTTATTCTGATTAAATGAAAATACTTATTTTAAAAAACGCACTTTTTTATGAAAGGTTTATTAGATTGTGTAATTAAGCCTTCGATATACCACATTATGACATTCTATAAACTTTCTTTGTCTATTTCTGGCTCAAGTAAGCAACTTAGCACTATGTAGTCGCGGAATGACACTTAATACAATACAGATAGCTAGACGTCTAGACGTCTGTCTGTCTTTATCGGGTTTTGTTTGAGCGCTTATTTTTCGATCTTATTAAAAACGCGATAGACGAGTGACAAATGAAAATCGAAGAGTAAATCTTAATTTTTAGTGATGGCATGAAAAGGGCAATCGTTTTTTATTTTTCGCCTTCTTCAGCCTAATCCACTCACTTTTGGGTGGCTTCTCTTGATTACTGCTATTCTCTTCTATTATTAGGAATACAAAATATATTTTGTTTGTTCGGAATTATTAATTTTTTCATATAAAAATGTCAGGTAACTTTAGTATTATATATTTTAATTTGAAGGTTTTTTCGCATTGATTTTTTTGTTAGTTATTTTCGGCAAAAAATAGATTTGAATCGTTCTCAAATTTTATTGATCAGCTTGCTACATTTTTTTTAATACAGAAATATTTAGAATTTTTCCATATTAATTGTCCAATTGTCCAATTGTCCAAATCGTACCGAAACGACATAGACCGCGCAGTTCTTTTTCCAAGGTTGTTACCGTTCTCGGCTTGACGCACGCTAACAATTTTTTTTATTTATTGATAGGAAAAACGCATTAAAATACTTGAACGTTTGTAATTCTCACGTGACATGGTTATACACTGATTACATTTTTTCTTTTCCAAAATAAACGTTTTTCTCGGAAAATATAAAAGGAGGCGTGTTTTTTTGTAGGTGAATATAAAATGCGACATTAAAAAATGGTGATGTATTCTTCCAGTGGAAGCGATGTCTACTTTCCGAATAATTTTATCGTCCTGTGTGTCTGGATTTGAAATTCAATTTCTTAGAATTAATTCCAGCCGCCCGACAGTTGTTCGCCAGTGAAGGTTTGGCAAAAATGATTTTTAGATCGATGCATATTATGATGTTGTAATTGTCATAGTCTAATGTCCCGTGCCCACGGATGAGATTTTCGACTTCTGAGACAGGAAGGTCTCACGAGCATGTAACCTTTTAATGAAACTAATGTAAATTAGAGAATAATGAAAACATTGCACTTGACGGCCTGATGAGAAATTCCTAATTGATTTTAATGTTTCGATTGTTTTAAAATTAATATTAATTTCAACGATATACACAAAGTTTTGACAGACGTGGGGCTGGGAGGTTATTTAATTATCAAATGTCAATTACATACAAGTTTTGTAATCTCAATTGATATTATTCAGCGTTTCTCGTTCTGCCTAAATGTCAGACATTAGTGGAATATACCAATAAAAAAGCGAATGTTATATTTTCTAAGAGTCTTGAAGGTACGAAATTTTTACACATTTTGTGAGATATGCAGTGTTTTAGGCATAGTCAAGTTACAACCCAATATTAAATCAATTTAATTGTTTATTTTATAATAGTAATAATCTATGTTTTATGTGTGAGCAAATCGTGATTGCGGAGAGAAACCTTTAAATATTCACCATTTTTTAATACATCTATAATTATAATTATTGTTAATTAATGCGTTTTTTTTATCGTCAGGTTTCGAGTAATTTTTTTATACAATGATGTCTTAGTCATTTTAATAAAATTTTACAATGTACATTTTTTGTCCGCGCCAGTTTTGTGTAAGTTGTTTATTTTTTCCCTCAATTGACCTAGGTCACGACTTGTATTCAGGTTATTTTGAAAAAAAAAACATCGTTTTTATAAATCCAATGCAAGTGATATGAATAATGTAATGCACATAATAAATTTGTTTTGATGACACAAAATATTGTATAATTTATATTAATTAAAAAGTGGAAAGTCTGTCCGAAGCTGCAAATGATTTCTAAATATGCAGTCTGCGTGTGGAGTCGTGATATTTACACTGATTATTATGTCTGGAATTTCCAGGTCACCGCAACTATTTTCAACTCGCAACGTTGTTTCATTATTAGTGTCAAATAAAATGATTAAAATCTGGTTCAAATTTCTGCAAGTTTTATTTGACTTTTAATGAAACGAATGAATAAGTAATATACGAAATAAATTACTTTCTTGATAGTATAACGTTTTACAAAAGGTAAGTAAGAAATATTGAAAAAAATCTTGGTGTCGATCGTTTTCTTGACTGTTGACAAAGTGTAAGGAATATTTGAAGTATGAAGAAAAAGATTCCCCGAAATTTTGATATTAGCGACGAGGCATCTGTACATGAATTCTAATAAATAGCGTAGGGCAAGAAATACATCTGCTTTATACCAGAATATAATAAATATATCTTCTAAATATAATAATTTCATTTTATGACTATCCGTCTGTCAGTCGGTCCGTAAGTTCCTGGAATTAAAACTTCTGATAAATAATAATTAGGGTTTTATACGCAATCAGCGCGCGGCTCAAGCAACAATTCGTTAAGGAGGGTCGAAATCACTCGGTCTTGACATTCTTATAGTATTATTTTATTGTATTTAGTTTTTAGCGAAAGTCGTTAAAAAAAGTAACGGTCTTCTATTCATAAATTTTCAGCTTCAAAATCCTTCAATTGTTGTGTCCGTGATTTTTCAAAGGTTATTTAAATAATATTTCTTGTAATCTCGTAACTCATCTGTCTCGGGAGTTTTTGAAGAGTCACTCGGCTTCACCTCGACAATTCCCAGCTGCGGTTGCGAGCGCCGCGGTGGCAGCACGCGATGTCTATATTTATTAAGAATTTTGAATATTAACAATCATCGCTCGTTAATAATCTGTGCCGACAGGCCGGCCATGTTGTCTCTTGCCCATTCATCCGTTTTTTTGGGGCGAACCCATCGCACGCGATGCGGCCCGTAACCCGATTCCGCGGCGCTCTTGCGCGAGCGCGGATCTCGTCATCCACGTGGGAGTCCAGCCTTATACTTAAACTAATACTATTAATATAGCTTAAGTCTTGATTGAATAAGAATACGCAATGTTCTTGGAGAATTTTCCAGTTCGATGGCTCAGTGTCACAAGAACCTGTCTAAAATATCTACAAAATGTTGCGGTTTCAGGAGAAAGGAAATTAGTTTTTTTTTTAAGATTGAGGATGGATAAATAAGACCCAACTAAAACTAATAAGTAAACCAAATTTTGACAGGTATATAAATGACATTTTCTCTATTAAATAGACTGAAAAGTTAAACACGACGTTGTATCAGCTGATCCGTCGTTATGTTAGTTTTTTTATTTCAAACTCATGAGATACGTTTTAGATTTACACGTCCTATAGTTTTTTGGAAATATTTTATTTTTATTATGGATAGAATCAGTTATTCTGAATATAATCTGCGTATAAACTCAAAAACTCTTTTTCATTGATAGATTTTTATATTATAAGGCCAAACTTATCTTTCAGTGTACTTCCGTCATGGTGTAATAGTCTAGTCACCATTCTTCATATAATATACATATCTGTTTTTAAGACCTACGGGCCAACGGTTCATGGGAAGTAGTATATGTTTTATTTTATTTTTTAATTTTTTATTTTTTAATTTAAAGACTATCGACAGGTCAGAATGACCCTAATGGATAGTCATTTAGGACAAGATGATTAGTACAGTTACAATTTACGATGATACATTAAAATAAAACATTAATACATTATACAATAATTAATTAATGCATTATATAAAACATATACATAATATACATTATATAAAACAGATAAATTAACAGTAGGTATGTCGGTCATCCTTTACGCAAAGTTTAGTGGAAAATTCATAATTAAATAATCCAAAATGTGCTTCAAACGTTCAAAGGCCAATCCCGCTGGCCACAACACCAGAGCGAGGCTTGTGTGATGCATTTTATCAATATAATAATCAACGTTGCCCATTTTGCTAACAACATTTATTACAGTGGGAATTGGTTTACCATGGTCAATTGGTTATGTCGGGTTATTCTCAAATACCTGTATAAATAAATTAAAATTATCATCAAGAATACACGAAATCTAAAATATTATCTTAATAAGAATTTATTTATTTATTTTATGACAATTACAAGTACAGTAGCCGGCAAACATCTTGAAATTTTACGGCGTAGTGGGGGGAAGTTTGTGCATGTACCATTCCACCAAAGAGAACCAAATTTTGTCTTCTGCGCATTCCCCCACTACGCCAAAGGATTTCAAGGAGTTTGCCGGCAACTGTACACTTTTTTACATTAGCTTATAATGCCTCCCAGGTTTAACCTGTTCTGGGGTAGTTACAGTTAACAATTGAATATTTAAATAATATGATGCTATATAAAATAATAGAAAAGAAAAAATATATTTAAAAAATTTAAAAAAATATATTTAAAAAATTAAGAAATACATAAAAGAAAAGAAATATAAAAGATAGGATCGTGTTATACAATATAGTAAAAAGAGTTATAATACAAAAGAGTAATAAATATTAAATATTAATTAAATTGTTTAAATATCGCTCGGTCACTAATACAACGGATAAATACGCTACAACTTTCTAATCCAAATCCAAATCCGGTCCAAAGACCGACCGAAATAAAAACAACTGCACGGGGGGCCTAATTCACTGCAGGAACAGAATTATGAAAAACTATTCAACCTTTCCTTGCATTATTTAATATCTACCTACGAGAATATATGTTTTTTAATGGATAATACACACATACATAATGCAGTTAAAAATCTTCTACGCACGCTTCCTTACACCTCGCAGGGTCTGTCGAATGTTACTGGTGATGTGTGATATCTCTACATGAGAGAGTCGGGCATTATCCTTGGCTCCAGGGGCATGGATTCAATAGAGAAATTAAGAGACTACAAGGAATGTGTATTTGATTATGCATTTTTATCGGTTACCGCGCGACTTGATAAATAATCTTTAATTCATGCGGAGCATTGGTTTCTGTGTTCCTGATAATAACCTAAGACCGCGTCAATGTGGATTTTTCACATTCCAATATACAGAACCAACCTGCCGATGGTTATGCCTACCATACAATATCACTTTGGATACTGACCTGTTCACTCTATTATTCGGTTTTCAAAAACAAGATTCTTCTATAACTTTGATAAGAGTTCTTATATTTATTCTTAATTCTTATAATATATGTATTCTCTCTGTATATTATAAGAAGGATCTCAGGTCCATACAACCGGTAGTATCGTGAAGGAGGCGAAAAGTTTCATAATATTTGTTTATTATTTTCCAACTTGGAGTGTTCTTCTTTCTCGTGTCCGCTCCAAAACCCCATTATTTGTTACGTCTTCCTTCGCGGAAGTTTGAAACGTCCTCGACGTTCGGCGTTTTGTTTCGACTGCCACCGTTAACGGTGTCGGCGTAAAATTTATTTTTCAATCGGCTCTAATCCTACGTCTGATCCTTAGTGATGGTTGTGCCTTTCGACTCTTTAGCCGGCCGAGTTTTCCTCCGCTCTCGCTCGGCGTGGCCGCGTCGTGCATCCGACGGCAGCGGCAGCTGTCAAACTAGCGGCAGAACTTTCCTTGTGACGTCACTCGCCCAGATCCAACGACTTGTGAATTTCCTGCACGACTTTGCTTGACAACTGTGTTGCCTGCGCTGGAATATGTGAATAACGGACAATTTTTCCTGTTTTCCTGCCATAAATAGGTAATTCAATAAATAATGAAATATTTATTACCGTTTTATAATCAAGATATATTATGTACGTCTCACAGAGCTAAGCTATTTATATTGGAAAGTAGGTATGTATGTATTTCAAGTCAATTTATTTTTATATATAACATTTACACAACAAACATACGTTCAAATCGTAAATGTTATTAATGATGATTTAACAGTTATTAAAAAAATTAATCAACATATATAATTCATATCAAAGGTATACGAGAATCCTGCTTCGGAAAACTCTCTCAGAGATATGTAACAAATCAATGTCCAAAGCGATATTGTTCATAGCGATAGCGGTAGCTCTTCCAACAAGCATAACCATCGGCAGGTTGGTCCTGTGTATATTGGAATGTGAAACAATCTATGCTGACACTGTCTAAGGTAATTATCAGGAACATACAAACCAATGCTCCGCGCAACAATCGATAAAAATGCGTAATCAAATATACATTCCTTCTAGTCTCTAAACTATTGTTGCCAAGCACATCCTGGGGAAACTATTGGTATTTATGCGTTTACAGGATTTACGACCTGTCGATGGATGACTTAAGTGATCACTTTACAAAATACAGCGTTCACGGTTCCACCCAAGATCGACTACCACAGCTTGCAATTTTGGAAAGTTGTATGTATGTACCGCGCTTCACTTTATTCAATACAAACGTAACGCTATCGCCGTTTATTGTAAATTTGTTATTCACGTGAAACAGTACATATATAGATTTCGCGGCTGGTGATGAGACTTCTATTTTTTTTTTGGACTAGAGTGTGGAGCAATATTCTATTTTATATATCCGAATTATTAACATATACACTGAAAATTGTGTTAAAAAATTTATTCACTTGACGATACCCCTGGGGACGAAAATCCAGTATCTAATTGTATTCCTCAAAAATATTCCCGTTGTTTCTTCATTTCGTTTTTTTTTTTTATTCTGTTTTTTGGGGCACTAAAGCCTACGACCGCAGTGACTACAGATCTATCCCATGATGTCGGCGTTGTGGCCGGGCTCAGGCCGGGCTTTCAGTCCTACAGATTATATGCCTGTCTCCGTCTCGGTCTTGATGCTGATAGTTTTTGTAAGAGAGCTTTGTGGCTTGCTTTCACCTTCCTTAGGGTATCTGAAAAACAATAAATACATGCACAAAAAATATCTCTTAAATATATTCACAATAATTTGTTCAGTAATTTGGTCAACATAATGGGAATACATATATATTTTTGGTAAGTAATGGAATAAAATCGGAAAAATATCCCATGTAGGTCAACGTAATACGCTATACGTATACGCTATTAAGGTAAGTCCGCGATAGATTTATTTGATCTCTCTGATCTGACATGTTTTGGTTAAGGTCAGTATGTCTGCTGGTTAGGGCGTTCTACTTTGCGTAAAAAATACATGCAGCACTGCATTATTACTCTGTTTCTAAATATACTATATCTTTCGAATGCACCCAAATAAATCTCATACTTTCGTATCCATCAATCTTTTTATGAAATTACACCAGCCCGATCTCTGAGATCAAAGGTCATAAGTCATAACTATGTGATTAGTTAGGCGATTTTTTTCATCGAAATGACTGTCTATCTATATTATTAATGTTCTCCATCAATTTAAACACTTCAAATATCCTGAGAAGTATCTCATCAAATTAAAATCAACTAATCGAATCCTAATTACAAATGAAATTAACCTTTAAAATAAATAAATTTGTTTTAATGATATTATTGATATTTTACTGCCGTTGCACGATAAGATAGTTTTATTTTATTTTATTATCTTTCGTTAAATCGAATACATCTTAAAGCTTTAAAGCTAATAGTAATTATATTAGGTCCTTACATATGAAATTCACGTTTTGCCGTACTGGCAAATTTGATCTCAAATATTTTCTCTTTGGTTAGGAATTCCAAATCCAAATTTATACAGCTATTTACTCATGTATTTGTGTTTTGAAAATTATAATTCATTTGTTTTTTCCTCAATTGTTTTTTTCTTTGCGTCACTCAGTTTACAAAATGAAAAACTTGAAATATCGCGTTATTTACGAGTACGAGTTCCACCGTAGCACCAGGCTGCAGAAACGGCTCGAAGGATTAATGATGTGTATGGCGACGGTGCCGCAAAAGAAAACACAGTGCGTTTTTGGTTCCAACGTTTTCGTTCTGGAAATTTCGACCTGCAGAACAAGCCCCGTGGACGGCCGGAGACCAAAGTTGATAATGAAGAATTGAAGGCTATTGTGGAAGCGGATCCATCGCAAACCACATCCGAGTTAGCTGCAGGCTGCGGTGTTAGTATAAAACTGTTTTAATCCACTTGAAGCAAATTGGTAAGGTGAAAAAGCTTGAAAGGTGGGTACCTCATGAATTGAGTGAAGCAAATCAATAAACGCGCGTTGACTGCTGCGTTACATTACTCAACCGGCACAATAATGAAGGGATTTTAAATCGAATCATTACCTGTGATGAAAAGTGGATCCTGTACGATAATCGGAAGTGCTCATCGCAATGGCTGGACCCTGCCGAACCAGCCAAACCATGCCCCAAGCGAAAATTGACTCCAAAAAAAGTTACTTGTGAGCGTTTGGTGGACTAGTGCTGGTGTCGTTCACTACAGCTTTCTTAAATCTGGCCAGACGATTACGGCAGATGTCTATTGTCAGCAACTGCAAACCATGATGGAAAAGCTAGCTGCTAAACAATCGAGGCTGGTTAATCGCTCTAGGCCATTGCTGCTTCATGATAACGCTAGACCACACACTGCACAACAGACGGCTACCAAATTAGAGGAGCTTCAATTGGAATGTCTAAGACATCCACCGTACTCTCCGGACCTTGCCCCGATAGATTACAATTTTTTTCGAAATTTGGATAACTTCTTGCAAAGGAAAAAATTCAACTCCGATGGGGCAGTCCAAACCGCCTTCAAAGATTTTATCGATTCCCGTCCGAATGGTTTTTTAAGTAAAGGGATCGATGAACTACCTATGAGATGGCAAAAGTGCATAGATAGCAATGGTACATACTTTGATTAAATAAATATATTATAATAAAAAAAATCGGCTTTATGTTCCTCCCATACTAAACGTCAATTTCATATGTAAGGACCTAATATATAATTTTTTCTTTTTTTAATTTATTTGGTGTCTGTACTCCTCATTTCAATGCCCTAGGAAGCTCTGCTCTGAATGGTCTCCTGTCATGTCCCATCTGATTGAGGCCGTAGAGGACACTGGTACGATGGAGGATTGAAGATGACAAATAAAGCTTTAATCAACATTACTACAAACTTTAACAATAATACTTTAATTACTACAAGCAAGAAAAGTGATAAAATGTGCGATTATTAGGTTGATAATAATTAATACGACCGATTAATAACGCCGCTGCTCAGTGAAAAAAAATTTTCGTCAGATACCTGAATGAAAATTAAAATATCCCCCATCGCTAGAAATCGGAAATAACGATTTATTTCAAATGGGATCATCAATTTTTTTTATTATAGTGTATAGTGGTCACCTTTATGTGGCACGATTAGCGAATAATTCGCCTAGTAACCGCAGACAGCGGCAATATTGATGCACACATGGTTGGTTGGTACCTATTGATATTTGGTACGGCCGGAGCACGCGAGAAACCTCGCCAGATGAATCAGCTCGGGCGGTTCTCAAGCGGTTTTATCAAACGGCTGTACAAAGTTTTGCCAAACAAAGTTTAAGTTTTAACTTCCTTGTTGTTACAGAAACTTGAGTATGCTCAGGATTTAACGTAATATGTTTATAAATTGTACGATAAATTGCATAATCTTGTAACAGCTACGTTTATAAAAGTTGAAACATTACAACTTCACAAATATGAATGTGTTCTTGAATATATATATAATATCTGTTGTATAAATGTATGTCCAAATAAAAATGAATTATTCAATTAATCATGGCGTCCATCTAGCGGTGGCATTGCAAAGTAATTTCAACTACCGTATCAAAAAAGTGGATTGCTCTATGGACAAAAATAAAAATTAATCAATTCATAAAAATAAGAACTACATATAAGGTCGATATATTCACGGAAACATAGAGGGTTGCTATAGCTTAGTGGTCAGAGCACCGGCCCCGGAAAGGAGGTGACCTGGGTTCGAATCCCAATAGTAACCTAATATTTTTTCGTGAATTAGATTTTTCTGTATGTCTTTCTAATGTATTAATTAATTTGGTTATTTTAATAAAACATATTTATGTTGTTGTTATGTTGTTATTTTGTTATGTTGTTTTTTATGTTATGTTGATATTTAAAATGTTCATTGAAAATAAAGTAAAATATAAATGTGGGGTAAAAGTAAAAAAAGTGACAAAAAAAACATTTGCACGTTAAAAGCAATGACTTTAAAACAATGACCGTGCCATAGAAGCGGCATTCTTGTACGTATTGTTTATTATCAGATTTCATATTAAGTTAAGCCGTACAGTTATAAACAGTAAATAATTTGGTGGTTTATGTTGTATTCCTTCATTCTTCCTGTATACGAAAAATGTTTTCGTCGTTGGCGTTAAATGTTAAATGAAAATAAGTGTATGAAATCACATTTTTATGGATCTAAATATTTTTTTTTTTCTTACTGATTTTTCATATTGAATGTTTTCCGTTTCTTATACATTTCTTTGGTAGCTAATTTATGTGGGGTTGTTTGTCTACACTAATATTGTAAAGAGGTAAATTTTGTACGTTTGGATGTATTATATGTAAATATGTAAACCACTTATTCGATTTCAAAATTTCTTTCACCAATATTTAGATTAGACCTTCAGGGGTAAAGGTGGGTGGAGACCTATTTTGCAACGTAAATCGACGAAAAAACGGTCAAGCGAATGCGTTTCTTACAAACGCTGCCTTAACGTTAAGGGATGTATGAATGCTTTCTATAGAAAAGTTGTAGAGTTTAAAAATGTTTGTAATATGTCCAAAATTAAGGTTAATTCACAAATTGATAAAAATATATTTCAAGAATTAAAAAATAGCGGAACATTGAGTACATAAACATTTTACATGACAACATCACTAACTTCCGGTTTGTGAAAAGCATAGATTTTTACGAAAACGAGTTGTTTGATTGGCGGAAAACAAAAATACATAATTTAAACGAAAGATTACTATAAACAAGTTGATGAAAACTGCACCAATTCATTATTTTCAAAAATTGTATGTAACTGAAATGTAGACAAAAGTTCTTAATATATATACTAACCATAATATCGATGTGGCCATTTCGGAAGATAGAGTTTAGTTCGAGACAGTTCAAATTGTGGATGTGTCGGACGGTAGAGCGCAGTTTTGGACAGTTTAAAATGCGAAGGAGTCGGACGGAGAACTTTGAAAATTTTCAACTCCTATATTCACGCCAATGGACAGAAAAGTGCTTACATCGATGGAGTACGAATGGTTATATCAATCTCGTTTGTAAAATTTATTTATTAATCATGCTGTTTCCTCACATGCGTAATTACTTAATTAATTCTACGTACGTTTTGTTAATTTTTATTATAGTTTTAGGATTTCGCAATAATTTATTTTCGATCTTCCTCGATGGCCAAACCTAATGATGTACCTATAAAGAGAATGTCTTTCATAAAATAAACTATAACGTTTGTATAAAATAATTGCAATATTACCTACTTTAGCATTTTTTTCCTTCATTTATGTACCTTCATGCAATATTTAAAAATTCCATTAGCTGTAAAATTGTTTATTACCGGGTTTATATTACATTTATAAATATGTAAAAATGAATATTTGCATAATTTCAAAAGTAATTCTAATTTACGTTTCCCGAAGGGGTAGGCAGAGAAGATTGAACGCCATATTCTTCAATCTTAACACACCAATATCGCTTCGCTTATTAATACATCTTCTCATGCATGCCCTACGGTTGTCGAGGCTTTTACCGTTAGTTAATTAATTATTTAATTAAGTAATTCTAAAGTACATATTTATTTATATCTATAATTTTCTTAAGGTTTCTTATTTTAGGTGATAGATTTGATTTTTCTATTTTCTTTTTTTTTGCCACGGTTTCAAACTTATAACATCATTAAACCTTTATAAGGTGTCAAATAGAAAACTCTTGATTTATGATAGTCAAAAAAATGGTACATAGAAGAGTATGGCCCTCTATTCTCTCTGCCTACCCCCACGGGGAAACGGCGTGATGGTAAGTTAGTTAGTTAGAAAAAATGGTTCATATTATGTGATGAAATTCCGAAAACGGCTATGTTCTTCTTTATTTGGATTAGGTAATATTTATTAAGGTAAATTATAGAAGTCTCGTAGAGACGAACCTATTTATATGAGAAACGTGTATGGAAGTGTTTTTATAGGATGGCCCAGGGCTTACGACCTCTATGAGCTGGTTTAATTGATCACTCTACACAATGCAGCGTTCACCAATTCCATCGTAATAAAATCCATATATTATCAAATTTTATTATATTATCAAAGTGGTATATATGTATATGATCCAAATCTGAAAACCTTTCATATATTTGAAGGGACTGTGGTAGAGACGTCCTTCTCACGAAATAGCGGACAAATCCAGTAATTGTACTCTCGTAACATAATATACATACAAAATTATCGTTAAAAAAATATTTGTTTATTATTCCGTCGATTAATATAACCGAATTAATTTGAAATGTTTGAATTGTGTGTGCGCACCACCGTTTTGTGCATTTAGACTAGTCGATTGCCCCGCTAACCCGCTTATTACTTTTTACGCTCTGCCGCCCCCGCTCCCCCTCCGCCGCCCCGCCGCGGGCTCCTCTGACGCGGAGCGCCCGGGCCGCATCTCGAGTGTAACACATCTTCAATTATTCAACTCTATAATTAATCAAGAAACGAGACTCTTCACAGAAAAACAAGTTATTCATAAAAGTACGTTTATTTTAAATGAAATTGAACGTAATTATCATTTATAGTAAAATGATTATTTCAATAATTTTGTTTTACGTCGTTTCACTCTAGGACCATCTATTAGGGTCATTAATGACCCGTTGGCGGTCTGTTTGTTAAAAAATAAAAATAAAATAGTGTGTACCCCCCTAATGATCCCATGATGGTCAATGGTGTCTTAAGGCCCCAGACCACTGTGAAAAAATATTTTTTGTCATTTTTTTTCTTTCATTTTCTGAAAGATGCATTTGTTAAGAATGCTCTCACCAAACATTTTAAAGAAATTTGTAAAATTGACGGAGATACAGCGGTTTAAAATGTTTTGTTTGTATGTTGAATTATCCTTCAGCAAAATTTTGAATGCGTTTTTCTCAAAAGTACATTTTTCAACCTGTTTGACAGCATATCAGAAAAACTATACATCCGATTTGCATGCGCTAAGTCGTAAACTGTTTGAAAATGCAGTCTCTATGGCATCACGTAGGGATTTTTTTATAAAGGGCAAAATCGAAAATAAAATTCGCTAGTCCGCCATTTTTTTTAGATATCGAAATTCCCCTACGTGATGCTTTAAACCTATATGTCTAGTTTCTATGTATCGTTTGCTTGAAAATAATCATCATAACATCCTCATACCGCGCGCGCACAGTGGTCTGGGGCCTTAAATCCCGACGAATCATTAATATACTCTCGACACGTTACCATCAAAAAGTAAATAACAAGAGACAAAATATTTTAAATATACAGCGTAATTATCTCGTACCTAGTAACAAAAACTTTGAAAAATTGAAAGAGACCTCGTTCAATTTTGAATAGAAAACATTCTTTACTTTTAAGGAGATAAGCGATATCAAATTTTGCTTCTTTTTTTTCAATATTTCTGACCTATCTTCTATAAAATGTAGTATCATGAATGTAACTTGTATCGAATATTAACAATTCATTCGCTTTGATGCAAGTCAAATAAAATAATTAAAACTAGAAACTCGAACCGGATTTTTATGAATGGTTTTAATTACAGATGCACCGAAATTCGTTTCACATTCGGTATAGCCGAACTTCGGCAACTTTTACCGAATTTCGGCTTCGGCACATATTTAAACCGAACATTCGGCCGAATTCGACATTCGGCAGAACTCACATTCGGTGCAACACTAGTTTTAATAACCATATTTGACTTTTGATTTTTTAATATTCAATATAAATTACTTTCGTGATGGTCTAGCGTTTTACAAAAAAAATTAAAGAAATGTTGAAAAAAATGCAAATTTTGATGTCACTTGTCCCCTTAATTAACTGCCGACATTTCACAAAAGATATTTTCTATCCAAAATTGAACAAGGAAGACTCCCCGAAGTTTTTGCTTCTAGCCACGAGACACTATATAACACTGCTGGTGTACTACTCAGTAATATGTTTAAAAATTGTTTGAATTTAAGTTTAACCATAATATAATATGACGTTTTAATAAACATTATAGAAATATACACATTCGATATTTGCATTATCTAGCTATCGAATATGTACCTACACTAAAAATGGTTTATTTCTTCATTTTTGTTTGTCGTTTAAAAATTGTTTGAATTTAATACGTGTGACCATAATATGTATGACGTGTTAATAAATTTTAAAACGTATACGCTATTTGAACATTATAGAAATACACACAATTGATATTTGCGTTATCTAGCGATCGAATACATACACTAAAAATAATTTATTTCTTCATTTTTGTTTGTCATATTCTGTTGCATTTTTTCCTTGTTTTTCGTACATTTTGTTCGTCCATTTTTTCGCCAGTCCACATAAAAATACCCATACACAAGTTCATACTTTCATGGCAATGTAAAAATTTGAAAAAAGTCCATCAAAATTAAATAATTTGTATCAGATGTGTTAAATGTAAATATTATGTAAACTTAAAAATAATAATTTATAAAATAACAAGTCTGGCGGTCGCTGGCCTGAGTCTATACATACCTACCTCTATCGAGCGCTCGTTTCTTCCGATTCGAACTTACATGCTGAAAATTTCTAATTGAATTGTCTAGATGTGTGTCGGTTTACGTATCATACACTTTCAGAAGATGTATGCCCCCAAAACAACATACTTGTACCGTATTTAGTTATGTGGACGTTGAATTATCATCAAAACAACTACTTATTGATTATTTTTCCAGGAATTATTTATTTTTACGTGTTATTTTCATATTTTAAACATTTTCGTATGTTATTTTTTACACATTTTTTGTATTTCATTTCTTTATTTTTTGTTTCTAGACATTATCCCAGTGCTTTAAAATGGTGTATTTGAAATTTAGGTGTTTTCTTATTTATTTTTTGTATCTTCAAAGTCTGTCTGATCATTGACTTTTTGCTGAACTCATATGTGTGTTGTACAATGACTAATACTTAAAGTTGAGTTATTTCCATATAACGACCCTGACATTTAAATAATTACTACTATAGATATTCCTCATTTTGATTTATTCACATCATTAACTATACGATTAACGTGTCTTATATCAAGATCCAATTCTGGTTAACTATTGTCCTTATTAATTCTTCGAAACATATTAAAAGGTTAACGTATTGAGAAGAATGTAACAGACACCTTTTCACGTTTTCTGTCACGAGTTTTTAATTTTTTTTTAAGTTTTTCCTTTTAAACGTACAATATTTAAAAAATTCATGTTTCACAATAATTGTGATTGTTCAATTGATAAAACTATTTTAATGTAAAAAAATCAAAGTAACTTTGTTTTCACCACTTTAATAGATATACATCAACTGTTTAGAGAACGATGTTCTCGTCATCAGGATTATTAATATACTTAGTATTATATTAATTATTATCCTGAAGATGAGAACATCGTTCTCAAAACATGTTGATATAATATGCAATAAAGCGTTGAAAACAAAGTTTTTTTGAATTTTTTTAATTAAATTAATATGTTAATAAAATTATTATTGTAATTTTTAATTAATGTTTAAATGTAGACGGACAGAATTAATTTGGAACCATCCTTTCAAAAACTACAATGATTTAAACGTTCTCTATGGCCATTATACGTGTTCTTCCGTTTCCGAGCATTTTATGACATTTTAATACAAGCATAATTCAATTTTACATCCTGAGACAGCCAAATTAAACATTTGCCTTGTTCTCAAAATTAGAAACACTTCAAGAACGTAATAGAATACAATTTAATTACGAAAACTAATGTCGTCGCTTAACTCGCGTTTTTTCATCTGCCTTGTTCAAGTTTTAATACACACTTGGCATGTTTTTGCATGAAGGTTACTTCTTCACAATTTCCGCTGATGAATATTGACAATGTACCGAATGAATGTGTGTCGTCCGTCTCTGTGACAGATTTTTATTGTTCGTCATAGCCCAGTTCGCTTTGCAGCATCGCCGTTTGTCTAGATCTGAAACAAAAGATACAAATGATTTATCGCCGGAGAGTTCGCTTCATTCCGACGTCGTGACACTTAGTCGGATCTGCGACAATAGTATTTTCAGGGCTTTTTCCATGTTATTTCATCCCTCTCTAATTAGTAGAAATTCGCTCCATCTTAGTTTCGCCTTTCTTTTATTCAGCAGTGATTTCGCTGATTACTTTTCGGTCACCCTCACCGCATAAGCTCATCGCACAAAGGCTTTTTATTTTAATTAACCTTGGGACATTTATCTCATTAAACAAAACGTAGAGCTCATTTTTGTAGCGTTCGTGCCAAAATTTACTTTCTTCGACCCAAAGATATGCCTAAGAATTTTCCTTTCAGAAATGTCTCAGGTGTGCGTACCTATACGTGCGCTGTTTTCAGAGCGATGAGTGTATCAATACTTTGGTGTTTTCCAAGAGGCGGAAAAACAAAGTTTCGCGCTTACCGTGCGTTTCGAATATTTTGTGTAAAATTATTATTTGTTATTAGGAATCCAATCGTGTATCTTTGTCTTGTTACGAAGTTTTGCATGCGGGCGTTTGTTGGATCCAGCCAATCATCATATATTTGTTTTTTTTTTTTTGCGAATCTTTCAAGGTTTATGAAAGCATTTTGCCTGAAAACCTCAGGAGTCTTAACTATCATGCCAATGTCTTCCGCCTAGGCTAACAGTTGCACGTATGGTATTAGCAGTCTCAAAGCGTACCCGTTAAATACCAAGATTATTAAGAGACCTTCTGTGTAGACCTATTTACTTGTGATTAATGTTTTGTCTCGGCTGTGTATATAAAACTTTCGACATTGCACCATCGACTAAACGACTGCGCTGAGCGGTGTAGCTTTACTCTAGACAAAATTGTCTACGTTTACAGGTAACTTCACGCTAAACATTACGATAATTCTCATTGATTTGTAATGTTCTTCACGTCCACTGTATATTGTGATATAAGAAGAAACATATGGTAATGATTTATAATAAAGAGCTGCGATGCATTATGTAGTACAAAGTAGGTACTTACCGAGTGGAATCCTGTGATGTTCCCGATCCGGTAATCGATTGCGGTGGGGATGCGAGCGCTGGGTAGGTCCCGCGCGTCATTCTTCTGTTATTTATCTCCACCTTTCTTTCATCAATCGATCCGTTTTGTTATTCCATTATTGTTTCTTTGCCGAGATGCGTAGATATCCTTTGATAAATATATTCTCGCGTGATAAATATTCATCAGAAGTCATCATCGGACGGGTTCAACGTCATCAATCAGTAATTGCCCGACAGTAATGAATGATTATGACTCTAAATGCGTCTCCCGCGAGGAACTACCGCCGCCGTGTACGATAATGTACGCAACCCGTAATTAAGAAATAAAGACAGCGTTTTCCGACATTTCTGTTCGGCTAATCTATTAGCGACTTCGGCGTTGCCAGATCGTATAATTATTCAGTTTCCTTTTTGAGACTAACTGCTCATTGTCAGCGATACTACTTATTTATGTCGCTTTGTAACAATATTTAATTAACATTATTCTGCGTGTCTATGTTTGTACGTCTAGTAGGTAAGATTTATTTGAAAATATATTGTTGCGCTAGAGTACGCTGTTGACTTTATTATCAATAAAACTATAAACTTTATTATTAATACTACTATTCGTGTCGTCAAATGACGCGCCTACAGAATACTTGTATGTGAATTAAGGCTTCTTATTCGGTTCATTACATAATTCTCACATTTGAATAAATACTCTTTTTGAATAGTTTTTTAATACGAGATTTTAATGAATATAACGAGAAAATCTATAAAAAACATCTTTGGATGACTTCTTATCAGTATTATACGATGGGTAAAATTTCAGGACCACAGTTTGGTTGGCCTAACTCAGCATTGTTTTCTATCGGCAGTGAGATATTTGAAAATCTATTGTCAAAAATTTAAAAACAAAACGAAGGAAGTTCGAAAATCGTAATATTTTATTTATTTATTAGGAAATGGCGATTTCTTATTGATTATTATCGATTGATTTATTATTTTATCAAAATTATTCTTCATCTCGAAAAAGAACATAAAAGCAAGTGAGTGTGAAATGTTACGTGTATGTAAATACCCATTAACACTTCCCTTAGTACAACACGACAGACAAACATACATGTGCTTTTATTAAAATTAATCACTAATGATGATAGTAAATTACCCGTTACCACGTAACTAAAAAATCTTGGTGGAAATCTCAAAATTAAAAAAAAATACATTTTCGCTATCTCCATTTTCTTTCTTAAGGGGTTACACCATTTTAAGGCATCAAAAAAATATTTTTTTTACGTAACTACTGCGTTACGAAATCACCAAATTAATTTAAAATTTCAAAATGGCGGAGTTATGTGCTGTCCCGCAAAGGTCCTTCTGTGTGACGTGTGCTGAAAAGTGAATTGTTTTCTTGTTACACGAGAGCAGCTTGAAATTAATTAACATTTAAAAAATATCGAGGTTAAAAATTCATAATAAGCAAACGGCGAATTTTATTTAAAAAATTCGTACATAATGTAATTAGTACGGTGTGTGCATAATTTGTACACAATCGGCAAAATAGTTCTTGAAATATTTTATCCACCTTTCTGAAAAAAAAGAGTTTAGAGAAGAACTCAAAGGATAAAATTCGTTTAAAAATTCACTTACCACGCTACTACCTTCAAATTGCCACGATTTAGCCAATTTTTGAATATGTGATGATGACTCAGATTATTCTTAAAACTAATAAAAAATTGAAAAAGCCTTGGTGGCGTAACCCATTTATTACTTTATTTGTATATTTTAAAAAAATGCACACAGACGATTCTGAGCGACCGATAAAGCTTAATAACATTTTTAATTATTTCTTAAATTAAATTGTTGTATTTTGTTTTGTAATATTATACCCGGGTATGCAGTGCAAAATAACAGATATGTTATTGGAATTACTAGGACAATAGGCATGATGACAGTAATAAATAATTATAGAATAATAAGTAGTTTTAGAGAAGAAAGTATTATAAAAGGATTCTAAAAAATGATCCAGTATTAATATAGGTACACATTGAGATTAATAAGATTTTCAGTGAAATAAAAGTATAAAATTCTGCGATCAACCATTTTAACCGAAACACCGCTCAGAGCGAATGACGTCACGCCTTAGTAACCTTGAACTGTTGTCATACACACAATGCAATGTTTACTTAAACTTGAGGTCATGTAGACGCCATGACACCTGCGGGCGTTTTCGCGCGAAATCAAATAGGTAGATTAAAATGCAATTATTTGCGTAAAAACTTACTGCAAGTTTATTACTGAAATAATGTCATTTTCGGTAATAGTTGACGTGTGCCTACATTATAGAAGGTCATTTCAAAATCTGTCACCGTGCCTATTCTCCCACACCTCGGCGAAATAATTGTTCGCCGATGTGTTTTAGCGAAAGCCTCGGTCCGGTTCACTCGGGATAATTGAAAAGATCCGCCTCTCCCGCCCGCGTCCCCGGCCGCGCAAGGCCGCGGCTGCAATAAAGCTCCGGAACTATTAAGGACTACCACGTTTCGCCGGCTTTATTATTATTTGTACGTGCCAGCATTAGCTTTTATCGCCATTGTTTATTGTGGAGCGCGGACCCTAGGCGCGCTGTGGATAAATGAAATTATTAAAAAGAATGCAGGTCGTAAAGTATAACCGCGATCCGATTTTGCGATGCTGTCTGCTTCGGATTTATTACTCCGCTGTCGTAGAGAATAAAGAAAATATTTTATTACAACATGTTATAAAAATCATTCTGCAATCCGATGTCGGATGCTCCGACACGGTGTACACTTCTGGAGTCCTGACTCGTATTTTATTACTAAAGGGGCGAACGTATTCTTCGCCTGGAACTATGGGTAACCAAAAAATACACCCTGTTTTTTATATTAAAAATAAATCAAATACATGAAAATTTTAATTATTCAAATACATAATTACCATTGTTACAATATATGTACCCTATCCCAATGGGATACAAGTTTGTTAATTTCGTTATTTTAGAATGTTGTGTTATTAAATACGAAATTCCTATTAACTACTGCTTCAATCTCCTCATTATTATGAAGTTGTCTCCTTTGCAAGTGATTATCTAACGCCAATAGAAGGTGATGACCGGTTGGAGAAATGTCGGGAGAATATGGAAAGTGACGTAGAATTTCCTATTCTGACGAATAATTTTTTCCTGGCATTATTCGGCAAGAATATTATTTCAATCTCTCTATTGACTATTTCTGGTCGTTGCTGAAGTAATGCGTCTTTAACATGTTCCAGTTACACAGATTTGGTTTCGACCGTATTTGTTCGAACTTTCTCGAGAAACTCGTAGTGAATAATACTGGCTGCAGTTCAACATATAAATATCGAAATCTTCAAGGGATTCTTCAGAAATTTTTTTAAAACATTTCTGTTCTCCATTTCGTTCTAAGCAATACTTACTCTAAGCGCATCTTTTCGAATTACACGAGGTGCCTTTGTTGCAGCCCTTGATTCAAATTTAGTTGCATAAAGCAAATATGTGCGTGCAATATATACTAGATTTACATTTTAAAAGGGTGAAAAATCAAAAGATAATCATCGACAGCAAAATTTACTTATCATTATTATATGAAGACCCCATTTCAAGAAGTTGTTAACTAACATTCGAGTCATTTTGAGATAATTAGACTTTTGCATATCGCCTTTCAAAAATATGTTTTATTGCTAATTCAAGATTAATTTTAATTGATTTATGTCACTAAAATAACAAAAAAGTATGTACAAAGTAAAAAAAAAAATGCATTTATGCACAAAAAATATACATATACTTATTTTCCCTAAAAAATGTAGTTAACAACCATTTTTTCGCCTCTGGAACTCATTTTTAATAGAATACCACCTTTTTAAAATTGGTGAAACACGAACATCAAACAACCCTTCAAATGCTATCTGTTTTTACCATCCATTATCCAAAATTACAAAATACCTGATATGTTAATTAATAATACAAAACATGGTATGTACCATTTAAAATTATTGAAAAATAATATATAAGTACATATTATAATAGTCTTCAAATAAAAACAAATATATGACAGTACTGCCAGAGTAAAATTTATAGTAACCATAAATATTCCAATCAAATTAAAAAGCGTGTTAATTTCAGAATGATGGCATGAATATTTTATTATTGAAGATAACATGATCTTCCCATTAGTAACTGATTTGATTTTTATGAAAAAGTGTAGTTAACATGTTCATCCCTATGATTTGAACATGTTCTAATTATTTTTAAGTTCTGAACTTATTTCCATTGGAAAGAGCGTACATTATTTACTCATTTTTGACAAAAATGTTAGTTAACAACTTCTTCTTGGGGTCTTCATATTTCTGCGTGGAGATATTATATTATACTCTACATCAATTTTTTCGTCCACACTCATACTTACTCGAATCTTCATAAATTCTCACGTCTTTCTGGTTATTATTTTATCAACATTAGCAGACTTTTACAAGTCCATGTGGATACTGCGATTAAATTGTGCATTGCTCGTTCAGCTTTATCGTGGGTAGTCGCGTACCTTGGCTAGAATGCTCGGGGTAGTCGAGTTAATTGCATCCCTGACAAAAGTAAAACCAAGAGTACAGATTAAAAATTCTCATCACAGCGGCTGTTCAAAGAAACTCAGCTTGCTATCATCCTTTTGATATTTTTTCTTACTGCACAGCTTTCTATAACTATTAAAATTAATTATATTTAATCCCACGTATAACGTTTGTTTACCTTTTATTAATCAACTTTTACAACATAAATATCGTACGTTTACTACAAAACCTTAATTTTTATATAATTTTAAATTAAATTAATGTTTAACATTATTTCCAAGGAAATTATTAGCATACTGACATATTTCTGTTTGTTTAAATTTTTTATTCTTTCTTTCTATATAATCGATATGCCTTAGTATATCATAAATATTTATCATTACTGACATATTTCTGTTTGTTTAAATTTTTTATTCTTTCTTTCTATATAATTAATATGCCTTAGTATATCATAAATATTTATCATTACTGAAATATTTCTAAATGTGGAGACCTGTAATTGGCCATCTATATTGTATCAATGTTTTCTATGCTTTTTTTTGTGCTGTTGGTCTTCCATAAACATTAAATAAATAAATAAATAAATACCTCTTTTTGTAGGTATCTACAAGTTGATGAAGTTATTAAAAAAAGGACGCATTTTTTTCTACCGTTTTCGCTCCTGCGGTCTAGCCTATTTTATATATATTACCGTACATGTATTAATATTAAGAAAGACCTCGTTACATTTTGTTCCTGCAGGAATTGTTTCCATTATGTCTTTTTACACTTTTTTGTACTTCGTCTTGGTCGATTCAAGTGTACAATTGTCTAGCATAATTTACGATGTGTGTTTCTGGTTTGATTTCTGAACAAACCGAAATCTCTTTCATAACTTCTGAAGCGTGAACATACCTATGTATAGATTTTTTTTAATGCTGAACAACCGACAACTCTTCACGTTCTTACGTACTTCTCACTGTCTCCACTATGCGGGTCTCACTACATTCCTGTCCGATAATTAATTGTTAAATCCATCTGTTCCTTTGTATCGACTTGAACTTCGACCCGGGCCGGGCTTTGACGGTCAAGTTCAGAATGGAATTTAATTAATACCCACTCGTCATGTCCGACGGACCCGCGTTTCTACCACCTCAATCGTTTCACGCTGATTTCTCCGGGCTGGGAAAAATGTTGTGTAATTAGTGATTTAATTGAATCGTGATGAACGTTCCTTTGAGATCATGAAAGTAATTTTTTATCTGAAATCTATTTGTACCGGCCGTTCGACAGGGGGAAGAAAAAAGTGTTGACGCTTGAACAAATTAACATTTCTGTCGATCCTGCTTCTTAGCGTCGAGAACATTCGCGCGAGCGCTTTGTAACTGACCGCAACGTTGTAGATTTTAATTGAGGATTTAAAAAGTTACTTGTGCGATTTAACGTGACGATTTATCTAACCCGAATGTTTTCCAGTGGAAATATTAAATTATATTTAACACCCTGACGATGGAGAGGTTTTTCTGAAACATGTTGGTGTAATTAATTAAATAAAAGAAGTAGATGTATACAAATAATACAATCAATATTTTTTTTAAATGTCAATGTACAATGTTACTGAATCAATTGAAAAAATAATAAAAATTTAATTAGAGACCGAAGTCAAAATGGTTGCAATGCAGATTCATAAGATTATTCCATGAGTAAAATCTTTATTATACTGACAACTACTTATTAAATTATACTAATGTAAAAAAATAAAATTTCGTACTCTCACCGATACATTGAACAGTTAAAAAGTTTAATTCGATGACTTAGTATGAAAAACCTGTCTACAAATTGTCAATTGTGATTTTCAGAATCGAGAAAAATAAGTTTTTTTCCATGTTTGATAATTGATTTTTAGCTTACTAAAAATAATAAGTAAATCAGTTTTGAACATGTTGCTTTACTCGTTATTTTCTCTTTTAAATTAAATGAAAAGTTAAATCAAACGATTTCGATTTGTAATTTTATTTTTATTTTGAACTCGTAAAATACGTTTTAGGTTATTTCACTTTATAAGTTTTTGGGAAACAACTGCTTTGTGTTACAAATGAACTGATTATTCTGAATATATCGGCATATACTTGACTTAAAAACTTATCGTGATGTTTTTTTTTTATCAAACCTTCGATTTATTTACTAAACTGATCGATCGTTTAAGTTTTAATTGGATTTCCCTAAGAGTTTTCAGGAATATATCAGGAGATAATTATAAATGGTGGAGGCATGGGCAAACTTATCCGCAAAGTTGAGGCTTTTGAAATATGACTCTGTAGACGCATATTGAAAGTTTTCTGGGTGGATAGAGTGACGAATGTTGAAGTCCTCTGGCGTGTGGAAAATGTCCGAGAAGTGCTGCGGACTATCGAGACGAGAAATCTGGAGTATTTATGACATATTATGACAAGACCAAAAGATGTCTAAACCAACTCGTCATCCAGGGGAAAATAAGTGGTAAAAGAAGCGTAGGAAGACGCCGCATCTCATGGCATTTATTGAGGAATTGGTATAAGTGTAACGGAGTTGTTCCATGCGGCGGTAATCGCCAGAATGATCGCCGACCTCCGATAGGAGATGGCCCCATAAGAAGAAGGTAAATAATGAATCCGTTCGAGGTCTCGTTCCAAATCCCACTTTCCTCAAACTCGCGGAAGCTTAAAAAATCTGAAACGTGATTCCAAATTCACTACTTAGTTATTAAAAATATACCACGTGTACGTAGTATTGGGCCTTAGTAAGATCACGAGGATAATAAATTAACGATTCATTAATCAAAATCACATTTCACGCGCGTTGAACCTTTTACGAGGTAGGTTTTTTCGTGTGTGGCCACTGCCACTGCCGCGCGGCCACGGACCCCGCTCGGAGGCTTGGCGCAAAGTCGGGACCTGCGACGGCCGTGACCGGAGCCGGTGTTCTAGACCACCAGACGCAACATTTTTTTGCATTTTGATTGGTGCAATACAGTATTTACGCGTGTTTTTAACTTGCACCCGTCAATGTAATTAGAGTTGCCAGAGACTTGTCGAAAATAATCGTTTTCAGGCTTGTAATGTCACAAACTCCGAAAAGTGAATGTATTGGTTCAGAATGTATAAATTATACTTGTCATCAGCGGGTAACATTTGTCACGAAAACTACGTCAGAAGTTTCTACGTTCTCGCAGCCATCGCTTTTACTCTTCTTCTTTTCACACGATTTTTTTACTTTTCACACGCAATTGGCTTCACTTGTCTGGTTGTTTGTCATCAAATTTAAATTTATTTTTAGTGCTCTGAATCTTTCAGCATTTGTGTATTTCCAACATGATTTGTTTGATATTTTGAGAGATAAAATTAATTTAAATATTTCATATAAAGAAAGAATTAAAAACACAAACATAAGTATTTTGACAGGCTTTTAGTCAAGTTAAGTATTATTCATAGAAAAAATATTTAATCAAATTACGGTGTACTTGGCGATATTTTTGTCACCAATTGTTGAAATTTCAGCAATTATGTAATTATCTATCCGAGAGTTTATATTCTGTTTATTGTTTAAAATTAAGCTTGTAATCCAGAATGTGTCGTATCTACAGGTTAATTACAGATTTTTCTATAAGAGCGTTATCGGTACACAAAATTACGTTTTTGTTATACATGCTTACGTTATTTTTGCATATTTGGTGTGTAGATAGTTATATTTCCACACTGCAATACACTATTATCGAGGATGCTTGATAATTGCAAATACTGAAACTGCAAGTACCATAGGAGACGATAAATTTTTCAGATAATTGTGTTTTATGTGTAGAGGTACTTTTATTCTAACGAATATAATAATTTAGCAATTTGCTAATTAATCTTTGGAAACATCAACGTTATATTGATATCAAAGTTGCGTGTTGCTATGCAGGCCAACCAGTATTATTAATTAACCCATGAATATTTATAACCGATTGGAACAATCATTGATTCAATTAATTAGTTTTTAAGACTACTTTTGAAACAACGACGTCGTCTGTTGTGTTGATAGAGATTTATTGATTGGCCCTATTTTTCTCAGCGAGTCGTTAATTGAATTCTTTAGATGTAAATTTGACATGCAATTTATTCTTAATGGGAAAAGGTTGTATGCTGCGTAACTCGCTTGTCTTTTTTGCAGTAGTTGGTGCGACTTTTTGGACGTATTAAGTCTTAGCACTTGTTGACGTTCACTTGGCCGTATCAGATGCGATAGACGATAGGGACTTGCACTTTGGATGCGTTCTGAGTTTTCGATGTATTATGATAATCAGAAACATACTCATCCATGCTCTTATGTTGCAGAAGGAATCTCGATTGCATGTGGTATAAATCTAAATTAATGTCTGATTAATTACACCTAAGGCGATGCTGTAATGGAAAGATGAAAGGAATGCCCGGTTACATTTCTATATACGTGTATGTATGATAGGGGCGTGCACTCCATAGGAGCTGTGCGTAAATGTGATTTCTGCCAAATTAATATATTTATTATATATTTATCTGACATATTAAACATTAAGGAAGGATATCAATCCACGTAAAAATAATTCAAAGTTCTCGTGTTAATGTGTTAACTATTAACATCTGGCGGAAGTATTTATAAATCAAAATAAGGCTGCCTACGTATTTCGCAAAATGTGCAAAAATTGGCTGCGGGCTTCATCAAAACCCTTTCTTTCGAAGATGGGTGCTTTAGAGTCCGCGTTGTATCATCCTCCCCATTGCATCCGTACATCTTGTATCACCACTGATGTACGATGTCCTATTCTCTAATATGTTCAAAAGGACTCATATCAACGTCTTGTGACATATACAAGTAATATGTCACAAGACAAATAATAAGTCTATTCTTAGTGCGCAGCACTGATGTATGATATCCTATTGACTAATATATTAAGTACATCCCATCTTACTCCACAGCACCGATAATAAATCTATGCTAAGTGCAAACCACTAAAGTGTAATATCCTATTAGATAATATATTAGTACATCCTATATTACATTACAGCACTAATAATAAGTCTGTGCTTAAGTGTACACCACTGATGTGTGATACCCTATTCTCTAATATGTTCACAAGGACTCATGTCAACGTCTTGTTACATATACCAGTGCATCCCACCGTACTGTGACGGCATCGATAATGGCGACCTAACCCAAGTCTATGTTTAGTGCACGCCACTGATATGTTATCATGTTGTCTTATACAGGGTTATTACGAAAACATTAATAACCTCGCAGGACTATACTCCTGCCTTGATTATGCGTCGAAAATGTTCAAGCTATTATGACCTAATATCAATAGTTATGGAGATATGTGAAAATCAAAGTTTGCATTTTTTTTTCAATATTTCTAACTTATTTTTTGTTAAACGTTGGAATATCATTACAGTAACTTATATTGAACATGAAAAATTCATTTCCTTGAATACAAGTTAAATAAAATAATAAAAACTTTCGAAGGTTTTTATCATTTTACCTACTTAACTTGTATTGAAACGAATGAATTTTTCGTAATCGAAATAAGTTACTGTAATAATAATCCAACGTTTACAATAAATAAGTCAGAAATATTGAAAAAAAGATGCAAATTTCGATGTCGCATATCTCCATAACTATTGATATATTAGGTCATGATAGCTTGAACATTTTCGACTCATTATCAAGCAAGGCAGTCCTGCGAGGTTATTAATGTTTCGAAGCGTTGACTAGATGTTCCAAATGGCTGGTGTAAAAACGCATGCGTGTGTCTCATCGCATGGACATGAGAGGGAAAAATAAGTTGCATGCATTCGGACACGAGTTCGTATATATTATTATTGACTAATTCGACTAATTATCGTTGTACGTAACTGTGCATTGCGTGATTTCGACCGATCGCCACATGATTATAAATTCCTTCTAATCTCTAAACCGTTGTAGAGTACGACTAGTTTGTGGATGCGGCTGAGATTTCGACCGCGCGCATCCATCCGAAGACATTCGTCAAACTTCGAGCGCGTATGGTGGGCAAAGTCCTAATTTAATAATACGCACATTTTCATAAATAAGAATTAATTTGATTTTGTAATAAATAATATTATGGAGAAAAATTTGTCGCTACTCAATTTAGTTGATTGATTGAATGTAATAATTGTTTCTATCTCCCAAATCTCAATTGTTTACTGTATTACACGAATCGTTACTTGAGTCATTCTGAAGGATCGTTATAAGTTTTTCGATGCCTCTGCGATAAAAACCGGTCTTGACTCGAAGAATCGTTATTCGTACAGAAGGAGGTATCGAAAGTGCTCACTTTTGTCTACTTAATATTCCATTTTGAAAGCCTGTAATTAAAATAAATAATAAATGTAACGTAAAAGCAAGCACAATATCTTGTAGAGAGAAAAATACTTCGTACACAACCCTTAACGATTTGTTTTACTTTTGGCGCGCTTTTTAAATTTTATACCTAATAGATCTTCGTGTTCCTTTATTATTTCAAAAATTATCTTTTTTATATCTACATTATTCTGGGCGGCATTGAACCTAGAATGATGTGGAAAATCCTAAGTACAGGTAAGGTTAAATAACATCAACACGTACTCATCGCATCAGCCCTGGTGATGGACCTTGCAATGGGATGCGAAACGTCGGCCAAGTTTTTAAGAATAATAACCGTTCGTACAATAAAAATCGTTTTAATAGCAATATTCTGGAAATGTTTTGTATATGTACTTTACATACCAAATTCCACTCACAGTATATACCTACATCCATAGATGTTTTATACATGTATTTACTTTTGAAAGTAATTTTAATCTAACTTTAATTAACTATCACATCACTCAACATGTGTTTGATGACATACATGTTTGATACAAGATACGTGTTATATATACTCCTTCCAAAAGTATTGGCGATTAGCTCATTTTATGGATAATAAAGCAAAGACGAAATGTGTATAACATGTAACGCAGTATGAAATCCCAATAAGAATGATTTCGTTGTCTGTCTGTCCGTAACTTCCTGTAACGTCTTTAATTTTTTTTTAATTTTCTTATATTTTTTTTCTTTCTTTTTTGAGAACGACATAAGCTCCACGGACATTTGGTCCTACGACATAAGGTCCACAAACATTTGGTCCAGTGAAAAAAGATCCACGAAAATTTGGTTGCGCGACAAAAAATCCACAAGAATTTGGTACAAATACAAAATGTCCGTAACAAAAATCCCACGCGGCGATATTCTTCCAATAATCCAATAATAAAAATTATCCCAATAATAATAATTTCTTTGTATGTCTGTCCGTAATTGGCTGTAACGTCTGTAACTACTTTTTTATTACTAAATAAATATTTTTACTTTAGGAAGCGACACGCGTCATTTTTGATGGGTTACAGCTAGCAATGTAATAAATGTCAATAGTACATGTATGTATAAAATATTAAATCAAATAAATAAATAAATCCTATAAGGCCCTTTTGAATTATGAATGCGTTTCTGCGTATATTATTTCAAGCGCATTCTTACAGCGATCATCCTCTAATAAAGTATGCCCCTGATATACTTATCTAGCGTGCGATTGATTTAAACATTTTTTTGTGTTATTAACATCCATCCAGCCCACCCTCGAGTGGCACGCAGCGCGGCTCATCGGTGCGGCTGGGCGCACGGACGCGCCGGAGACCGCGCGGAGCCCGAGACGGAGACGAGCGGGCGAGGAGGAAACCTCGCGGGTCAGTGTGTCAGTGGGCCGGCCGAGGGCGACCGCACGCCGCTTGTATTCGTGTACGATTTGTTCATTTTAAGAATAACGCAATATAGTTTTTTAGTTGCATTTAATTTTCTATTCATGTAAAATCTTAATTAGTATTATTAGATATAACGGTTTTTCTATGTTGAACAAGCAGCGGATGCAATTGTATGTTTACTTATAAAAATTATATTATAAATTAAAATTACTGTTTACAAGCGTGCATACAATTAAAAATATATGTATGTATCGTAAACCGGTTAAAATCTACTCGATTATTATAGTAGCCAGCGACCACCAGACTTAACGAGACAGTGAAGCCATGTATTCACTAGGGGACAAATTGTCCCTCAACAGCACGCGCGGCATAGAGTCTACGTGCCGTGGCAACGTTGCCATGCGCACGGTACCCGAGCGTACTCACTGCAACATTCCGCGGAGCGTCAGTACCACGTGGTATGTTTACAAGTGAATACGCATGCGCTGTCTCTGTCAAGATGACAATGCGGGGAAACGAAATCGTTCTCGAACTCATCGAGCTGTATCGATCGAAGATCGCATAGAATGTCCGTCCTCCTTTCTCTTTGCAGTTAATAATTTCGCATTCTCCTCTTTTTTCTCCTCTTACTTTTCGATAAACTCATTAACATAAACAGATACGCGGCTATCATCATAACCTCATAGGGCGATATATTTCCGTGACGTCTGGAAAACAATAATTATTTGCAAAAAGGACCTTGTTTTTAATAATATTCAATTTACTACAGTAAAACCTCGTTAATTTGAAATTGCGACCCAAAAAAACATTTCGAATTGCGCGGAACCCCGTTTTCGCCAAATGAGATACCGCAGCTGTCATCCATAACCTCATCGGATGACATTTCCGCGACAAGATATGCGAGTCCCGGTGTGTACACGTCAAATGACGCGTCATTGTCCCCGAAACATGAGCGTAGATGTTGATGCGACATGTCGAGCGGAATGTTTCGCGATTTGTCCCCTAGTGAATACATGGCTTAATATACACATATTATAATCATTGCCAGACGCTTTTCGCGGATCTTTTCTTCCGCCAGATACTTTGAAACTCTGCGTTATCACGGCATTTATATTATAGTAACGAATCTGTTTCATATATTTTATTCGGTCCACTATTTAACAGTCGCCAATCGCTAGTAACGTATAGTTAAAATTTGTTAAAACATGCCCTAAAACAGGCCTGCTTAGTTGGGGAGCTACGTATTTTATTGTATCATAATTTATTATTGTTTAATTATATGTAATTGTAAAATTAGAATTGGAATTGTAATTGTAATCTGATGAATAAATCAATAGATAATCGTTCGTAGAGAGTAAATCCTAATTTCTTTACTGATGATGATGAATAAATCAAATCAAAATCAATAGGTATTCGTTCGTAGAGAGTAAATCCTAATTTCTTTACTGATGATGATGAATAAATCAAATCAAAATCAATAGGTATTCGTTCGTAGAGAGTAAATCCTAATTTCTTTACTGATGATGATGAATAAATCAAATCAAAATCAATAGGTATTCGTTCGTAGAGAGTAAATCCTAATTTCTTTAAATAAAATTAGTTCAGTTTGAAAATAACAGGAATATTGTTGTGACATGTGGGTATTCGGTGCACGCATTTCTATTTAACAAAAAAAAAGAGTTTAACGAATCGTGTAACAAATTGTTATGTATTCTAAATGAGAATAAAGTTAATCGTCAAATTTATTGGTATCAATTGTATTGATATTTTTCGACTAAATTACGCACATTTTTAAAAATTTCACAATTTTTTTTCTTTGAAATATAATGTAACTTACACAGTTTACACGTTTATTATTAAAATTATATTGGTTTTATAGAATAACATTATTTTATTATAGCTAGGTTTAACCTAGCTATAGGTTTTATTTTAAATTAATAGTAGGTATGTATTTTTTTGCAAAAATTAAAAATATACGTAAACATTTCCTTACACGAGTATGTATGTCAGAGGCTTCAAATTGTATTGATATTTTTCGACTAAATTACGCACATTTTTAAAAATTTCACAATTTTTTTTCTTTGAAATATAATGTAACTTACACAGTTTACACGTTTATTATTAAAATTATATTGGTTTTATAGAATAACATTATTTTATTATAGCTAGGTTTAACCTAGCTATAGGTTTTATTTTAAATTAATAGTAGGTATGTATTTTTTTGCAAAAATTAAAAATATACGTAAACATTTCCTTACACGAGTATGTATGTCAGAGGCTTCAACACGCTAAAAAATGTTTTCTCAGTGCCTTTAAGCTGCTTAGGACAGCATTCTATGTATCTATTTTTTTTTTACCCGTTTCTTGGTCACCCTACGTAGAAACATGACGGTTCCATAGCCGAAGACGGACGATCTCCGGCCTCGTGTGTGAGCTTCGGGCCAAGTGATGTCCCCCTCGCCCCTTAATAACGTGTTCTCGGACAGGTACCTACCGGCTCGTGTTCTTTCACCAATGTCCACTGGATTTTACTCGGGCACTCGTGTTGGGTCACTCCCGAGTCACTCTGGTCCGCTCTACCGCTCCGGAAGTAGGTGGGCGTGTTCCCAATTTCGCTCCGAGGAAATCTTTTAATTCATTTTGAAATGACAGATCACGAAATGGTGAGATTTATATCGTATTCCATCGTGATGGGTTTCTTCTATAGAACCCGAAAAATGAGTGTCGGAAAGGTAAGTTCAATGAAGGCGACCTTTTCTAAATATGTATCTCGATATTCATTTTTTTAAGACTGGACATTCACTACAAATGCATATTTCGGCGTTTTTTTTTTTACGAAAATGTGGGTTTTTATTATTCATTTATGTCAGAATGCATATTCTAGACAATTTTTTACGGCGATAACTTAAATAGAACCTTTGTTCTTATATAAAAGTAATAAACTGAACATTATTTGCAATAATTGAGAAAATATAAGCATTAATCGACAGGCCGCGGCCAATGGCATTCTGTTTTATAATTTCGTCATTTATTGACACATTTCATACTATGGAATTTTTATTTTTAAATAATAATTAAGGTGTTTTTAATAAAAAAAAACTAACTTTTAAATAGTGAGTAAAGCCTCAAAATACGGGAATAAATAGAATATATATACTGTTTAAAATCATCTCTTTATATATATAAAAGGCGTTTTAAAATAAACAAAAAACGTAAAAATTTCTTGCAAATTTAAAACATTATAACTTTATTAATATTGAATATTTCTTAATTCTCTAACTACGGATTCTATATATTTTTCATCCCCTGCGATACAATAGCCACAACTGATGTGCATTTTATTATTGTTTGTTAATATTTCGTTCCCTTAATTATTTGTGTTTTTGCTACCATAGGTAATCTATTTGCTAAAAATAATCCTTTCCAGATTAGTAATGAGTCATGTAAAATAGTCGACTGTTATTGTACGTCATATGAACATTTTAGTTTTAATTGATGTAGAATATGAAAAAATATGACCTACCGCAAAATAAATCCATGTAAATGACATTAAAAATAAATTAAATTAATTAAGTGACAGTCTCTCAAATCTCTCAAATCTCAATATTTTTTGATATAATATTTTTGATATAATAAATATTAATTGTATTTTTGTATAAATCTACTTATATTATTTGATTAATTACACCTACATGTTTCGGATAAGCTTTCCATCGTCAGGGTGTTATATATACTCGTATGTCAAAATATCAAAATGAATTTTTGATGAATGTTTTTTTGTTTTTTTCTAAATTATTTGAAAATTCATTATTAAATATTATTGTTGAAGTTCTTGATTACTCGCAATTATTGAAAAAAAAATTAGAATTGGGCTAGTAGTTAAATTTAATTGATTATTAATAATATTTTGTTTACTATTAAATGCTTTACTATTTTCTAGTAATTCTAAATCATTCAATTTCAAACCAAAATTATTTATGTGTAAAATAGAAAGTCCTAAATTTTTATCAAAACCGTGATAATTTTCTAATAAATGATTTGCGAATTCAGAAAAACCATGATTATTCAGACATCTGAATAATCATGGTTTAAAAAAAAAAAAAAAAAATACACATTTGTTAGTCGAAAAATGTTTGTATTAATTTATTTTTTCGCTTCTAAAATCAGAGCTGACATGAAAATTAAAATTATTCAAATAATAAGCATTTGTTCTACTAACACTAAACGGTACACGTTTCGACTTGTCTCGATTGAAACCATTCGTAACGTTTCGTCTGGTGAAGTAATTAGTGCTGTGTCTACCGTTTTTTGTGCCATTTCCCCCAGCGGATGCACACAATATCCGCACTCGGAAATTGCGGATATTAAATCAAATGAAATCACATTATTTTAATGCCGCTAATGTCTAATGGATTGGTTATGCGTCGTACGAGAGAAAAGTGCCCATAGAGGTGTCTTAATTCTTAATCCGGTCCGAATTAATCGCATCTGTGCTCATTATTTATTGAACCGTTGGTATTTTGTTACTGGGAGATTATTGCTATTTTTAAGTCAGAAAACTACGGTATTTCAATAGAATACTTACGATGCTCTGTCTCTCTGCCGCTTAATTAATATATTTTTATTATTAATATTATTAATATTTAAAGCATTAACTTTGTGGTTAGACATTATAACAGAATGTTAGTTAACTTAGTAAAAACCACTACCAAAACTACTGGTAGTGGTTTTTACTAAGTTAACTAACATTCTGTTATATATTTTTCACCTTTCAACACTTAACCTGAATCAAGCTAAGTTATCTCGACTTTAATATTCCACATAAAAATAATTTTCCTGGTTTGAGGAAATACATGAGCGATTCTCACAATCTATTTAGATAGTATTACAACTTTTAATACCATCTAAATACCCAAATAGATTGAAGTCGTTGGAATTTTTTACTATGCCTCCACCTTTCTTGGTTAGGAATTTTAGACTAAATAATAGTTGGCATGAATTTACTTTTTAAGATTTTTGTATTCTTGTATAAATTACGTATATATCTTCTGTTAGCTTGTTCTCGGTTTTTTTTAATACATTTACAGCAACAAAAAAATGCCATTATGTATACCTACTGTTTCATCTTGTCTAGGTATCGAGGGAAAAGATGAGTGAGCGAGATGTAGAAATGGGGAGTATCCTGGGATTCTTGGCTATTACAAATATTATTGTAATGCGACTTTATTGATTCGGAGGTAATAATATAGAATTCCATAATTAAACGTATGTTTCTTGTTTTGAATTTTTTCTTAAAATCGTGGGGTAATACAAAAACCTTCATTAATTCTTTTAGCATCTTTTTTCAATAGTTTTCATATACATACAAGTTGTTCAATGCAAAATATTTAGATTGATAATAAGGCGAAACGCGTCTCAAAAAATTAAAAATGTAGAACTAAAAACTTTGTGTTTTTATTTTCATATATGTAGGTATGTAATAATGCGAATCTCTGTATTGAATCAATAAAAAATCTTAATTTGAAAGTGACGGCCAATATTGGGTGTGTGTACGCATAAATGCCAACATTTTTAATTCCGTATTGATCCTATTTTGTTATACTACGAATGGGTGATTATTAGTTTCTGGTAAATATTATTTGCATATGTCTCCAGAATACAAGATTAATAGACCACGAATGCACGCTCGTATCACATTACCTATCAACGTCCACAGATAATATCTGTCTACAATTTGTCCAGTGGAATGTATCAATAGATATCGTAGGTAGGAGGAATCCAGTAATATCATATACGGGGGATATCTGACTCGCCACCAGTGGCGTGTGTGGCTAATATTAAGAATATACGTTTACCGATAATCCCGTAATAGCCAAAATTCAATAAAATTACTAGGAGTATTTATATGAAATAAGACAGTCGTCTTCATTAATAATAATTTATTTTATAGAACATACGGCTGTCCGATTGGACCCGTAAGAGTAGGCTCGGGTTTGGTTTAAATAGTACCTACGACATATTTATCTCTGTTCATTAAAAAATGTTTAATATACATTATTTTTTTGCAGAGCAAGAAAATATCTTATTTAAAAAAAATTACAGGAATAACGTGATTAATATTTCTATAATTATTTGTTTATCCATAATAAACACGATTTAATACAGAGATCTATTGGGTTAATAAAGATCTATCTATTGGGTTGATTCATAAATGAGTGCCGTAAGTTCATCCATCGATTATATATTTAATTTTCTTCGTTAGTATTTAGATAGCAATCAAATTATATCCTCAAATACTTTTCGAGGTTTTTGGTGAGAAAAATATATATATTTTTTTTTTATTTATTTATTTAAAAATCCTTGTTTACAAATAAGATACTTAATACTAATTTAACAATAAAACATAAGATAAAACATAAGATAATTTACACTTTTTTTTGTTTTGTTTAATTTGTGGATTATGCCACTCTACTAGGCTACGCCTGTCCCAGAGTGGCGTTATAGCACACAATTATAATGTTTTTTCGAGTTCGTCAGTAGTATTTATTTTCATAAGGTAGTTATTATGTATCTATAGAGTATCAAGTGGAATGTTAGTGAAAGTTGAGTTAGTCATAAGTCCAAGTGTAAATATGTGTAAAATAATTGTTTAATGTAAAAAGGGTTAAAGTTTTGATTAAGATTATTTTTTTATTTTCCTTAATTAATTAATTAATTTATATAGGTATATATTTTTATTTAAAGACATTATTACATTTATTTTCCTTAATTAATTAATTAATTTATATAGGTATATATTTTTATTTAAAGACATTATTACATATTGAAAATCGAAATTCTGCATGTTCAATATTCACTTTTGATTTGTCCTTTCGAGTTTCGAATTCAATATTAAATGCTTTTTTTTTTGTATTATTTTTACAAAAATTAATGTCATTTAACATTTCAAATATGTGAACAATTTATTTTCCTAACTCCATGAGAGTCAGAAGACTCATGTGTAGAGCAGGAGTATTAAACAAGTAAACTGATAAACGCCGAACTACTTCCTGTTATGGGTAGAGTAAGTGGATGCCATATAGAGAATCGGGAAGCTACTAAATAACGCCACTTATTTATGAATGAACCCTTTTTATCTCCACTACTTTATGCATCCTCAAATAAGAAAGTTATCCAAGTATGGGCACCGTTTTTACGTGGATATTAAAATTATATTTAGTTATAATACATTTTAGAATAAAAACACTTTTCTTGTATGAACTGTCGTGCTTATTTCGACATTAATTTAATTTTGAAATGTTAGTTCACAAGAGCCTATACACTGTGTGATGATATAAATCATAAAATATTTGTATTTCGTGCATATTTGGTGTTAGTAGCATACATTATCATAATGCAGGGCCTATTTTAATTTAGTGTGAGCATGCCACTGCCTCGTGCTCCTACGTAGATATGTAAATATTGTAATTTCGCCCGGCAGTCCTGAGTCGCTATTTCAAGAATGGCATTGTAGGAATGCGCTCCGTTTCTACGGAGACGGGATGTGAAAATGGAGAATTTTCCAAGTACGGTAGATTTAGCAGGAATTATTTATTTACATTCGTGATAAGTCATTCTCCCGGTAGGTCCGCGTTTGTTAAACTGACTCGCTGTCGTTCCGGCTTAGTAACATTTGTCATCTTTGAGATAAAACGATTAATGATATTCGCACCATTTTCACAGGCTAAAATGTCGACAATTTCGTTTGTTTTGAATTTTCCTCCACTGACACGAATCAATCTAAGTTAACGAATTTTAGCAGGCGCTTGATCTCTATTTTGTGTATGCCACTGGACCTGGGATCCCATTCTAGAATCCCGTTGTGATTTCAGAAATATATTAATAACCTCCAAATAGCTGGTCACTAGACATTCATCACGTCGTTATAGTTTCCAGGTTCGATTCCTGATTAGGTCACAATACATGCGAAACCAATGTTCCGTCATTTTTGACGGGTTACAGCTAGTAAAAAATAATACGAGAATGCTTCAACAATATAATCGGATCATAGAAAGAATTCAGCATAAATTCTTAAGATTTGTCAGTTTTAAATTAAATATACCAATTTCTTCAATTGACTCTAAAATGCTCATGAATGGACTCAATATCCTTAATTTGTCAGAAATTAATTGATTTAATATTTTGTACAAATTTTTCAGTTCTCAAATTGACCCGCCTGGTCTTCTCTCTAAAGTATGTCCCAGAATTCCATTGCCAATGCTTTCAAATGATATATTTTATTACGATGATATGCGAACAAACTACCATCTACACTTAATTAAGTGCCTAGACTACACAGACTGACAAAAGTGCAGTGAGTTTGTAGACGTATTCCATGACAGCTTGACTACTCGAAAGAAAACAAACTGTCGATTCTGTGACAGTGATAGTCTCTATGTTAAAATCTGCTGGTGGTTCTTTTAGGTTTGTTGACTCATCGGTATGTTGACTCGTTAATCTTTTCATCGTATAGTGTTATATTCAATTGAATTTCTGTGTATATTTTTTATTTAGGTACATGTTTTATTTTGATCGCTTGCTTGTGTAGGATGTCTTTTGTTTTTTAATTATTTTTTTTCAATGGTGAGTCGCCCCGTAGGCACACACAATTAAAAACAAATAAATTACAGATACATCGGCGAATGCAGTTTCACGCGTAGGTACGTACGATACTCGGAGAATTATCTCCGCACTGCCCCGCGCTCCGGGCTCGCTCCCCGGCCGAGCTTTGCAACCCACAAACACGACCGTCGTCCTGCGAGGCTCTGCCGCTCCGACATTCGTCTTATTTCCAGCGGGGAATATAGGCCGCCGCGACGCTGACGGGCCAGCGCCATCTGTAATGATACAAATATCGTTTTCAGATTCCGAGAAGAGAATCCAACCGATTCGAGATGGAGGCGGAGTCTCCCCTCTCGGCTGTATCGAATTTCCCTTTCTCTCCGCGCGCCAAGTCATTAATGTGAATTATATCGAGCAACGCTTTTGCTGCGCGCACCGAGAAATATTTTAATGCTTGTACGGCGGTGGTGGTGAAGAAACACATATTGAGAATGACACGGATACCTACTCTATTGAAAAAATATTTTTAAAATTCAAATTATCAACAGTTCGTTGATGTGACAATGACCCTGATAGAGCTCGTACGACAATTAGGAAAGTAAAATTATACGATTTTTATTAGAAGTTAGGAACAATAAAGTGGAACAATAAAAAACAATGGACATAAAATAATACAACGAAACACTCTGAATTTGAATATTCAAAATACTTCGGACTCATCATAGACAGACACTTCAAATAGACCATTCATATAGACAAAGTAAGTGACTCTATGACTAAACTGAACTAGTTTATTCCACAAATTACATGAAATCACACCGAAGACCATAAAAATTCTGATGTACGAGGCATTCGTTAAGAGTGAAACGGGATATATGATACCCTTCCTTGGAAACCGGAAACAAGATGAACCTAAACAAATTCCAACGACAACAAAATAAAATAATGAAAATGGTCTACAATTTGAAATACCTGACATAAACTGAAACGGAAACAATTAAATGTTGATAACATTACACAAACTGAAACACTAAAACTCATTCACAATCTAGCAAATGGCGAAATACAAGACGAAGACATTAAATTACATAAAATAGACGAAAATCTTCAATACCACGCGAGAATGGATCAAAACTACCGCATAACTCAATCCAAAACTAAAAAATCATGACTAATTTGTAACGGATTAAAATTATACAACGATCTACCACAACAGACCAAACAATTTCAAAATAGAAGTTACAAAAATACTTAATCTCAGCCGAATATAACGAATTAATTTGTGTCGTTATTATTATATAATTATATCGAACAATTATGAAAATGTTATGAATAGACTTTTTAATGTCTCTATCATATTATAAATAAAATAAATAAAATATTTAAAATAAAATTAAGGGTTGTGTTAACGATTCAAAAGTTATATTATAATAGATGAAATTGCCAAGGAAGTGCGTGAGTTCCAAGGTCAACTAGGCCTATCGTATAACAATTTAACCAAAGTCCCTTATTAACTAATACCTTCATTCCGTCACGCTTTGATTTCTATAACAATCGGTATCATGATAATGGCATATTTCGATAGTGTGATGAAAACGTACATTTTGAAGCCATTAGTTAGCAATGCCGCGGTGTTGGTAGCATTCTTCACGACAACCGTGATGATACAAGTACCCATCACATCAGTCACGATGATGGCCACTGGACGACCAAAACTAAAACGCTGGAGAACAGCCCAAAAGACACATAACTTCTTATTTATTGACCTATCGGATAACCAATTTCAACATGATTAAATCAGTCTCCAATAATGCAACCCAAGTGATCTTCTATCTTCTTCTCGTGCGGGATATCCAACGTCAGCAATCATGTTGCCCATCATTACCTTGCTTGCAGGAGCTCCAAATAGTTGGACCATTGGAAAAAAGTTTATGAAAAACAGAATTTTCCGAAGCATTTCTTTAGATATTTTATGGTCTTCGTGTTTAATTTGTAGAACTCCTTGTTTATTTTTGAGAAGTTTAAAATAAATTCAATTTTATTAAATATTATTAGTGAAATTTGTGCCTAGAAAAAAAGAACATTAATAGAGGGCTTCACCGAAAATATCTAATTACTCTAAGGGGAAGGGGTAACTTAAAATTTTATAAATAAGTCGATAATACGTGGTATATGTACTGTTTGATAATGGCCTCACAAGCGGAAACAGCTGTCACACTTAACCTACAGAACTCAGTAATAATATTTATTAACATTCCTTTAGATTTTTTTGGCCTGGATGTTTCATTTTCGGATAATAAAAATAACACATAACTCGGCAAAATCAACTACTGACGCAATCTATACAATAAGAGTCCTAATGGAAAAACACCGTATAAATCGCGAAGATCTTGGTGTTCATTGACCTGGAAAAGGCTTTCGATCGTGTACCACGCAAATTAGTATGGAAATACCTAAGGGCGCAAAATATACCTGAGCAATATATAACACTTATAAAGGATCTGTACAACAATATCAGTACCCAGGTAAAAAGCGTAGCAGGGATGAGTCAACCATTTGAAGTGAACGTAGGGGTACATCAGGGGTCAGCACTCAGTCCGTTCCTCTTTAATCTAGTCATGGACTACCTAACCAAAGACATTCAGTGTGAACTACCCTGGAGTCTGCTATATGCGGATGACGTCGCTATAGCAGCTAAAACACAAGAGGATTTACAAAACACACTATCACTTTGGGTGGCTGCTTTAGAGAGTCATGGTTTACGCATTAGCAGAAGCAAAAAGGAATACATGAAATGCCTATACAGTAACAAAATACAAACAGATCAGCCCACACACATCGATGGGCAGAAACTACCTGAAGTGAAAAAGGTGAAAAAGTGAAAAGAAAAAGAAGTGAAAGGCTCAGTACTCACAGCCGATGCAAACATTGACGCTGACGTAACCCACAGAACCCGTGTAGCATAGCAGAAATGGAGATCGCTTACTGGAGTCTTGTTTGACAGTCGTGTGCCTGGAGGACTGAAGGTTTTGTATACAAAATTGCAGTAAGACCTGCAATGATGAAGATGCTCAGATGGTCTGGGGGTGTAATGAGACGTGACATAGTCAGAAATAAGCGTATCAGGGGTAGTTTTAGAGTGGCCCCTGTTACTAAAAAGGTAAAGGAATTGCGACTGAGATGGTATGGTCATGTAATGAGGCATGATCATGCAGTGCATTCCGCACTCAAAATACAAGAAATAAAAAGAGGTAGAGGTCGATGAGTTTTCTTTTTCCTTTCGCATCTGTTCCAAATAGTAGGACCGTGAATGTCCCGAACCGTTCCCTTATATTCTTCAGCCTGGATGTTTCGTTGTAAAATTTTGCCAAACATGGTCAAAATATTGCAATTTTCGGTTTTTGTTATTTTAACGAGTTTTATTTTTCCTTTCACGTCCGGATCATCCGTAACACTCCGGCATATTTTTAGAAATTCTCATAAAAGTGCAGAGATGTTCTATGCTTTAAAATATTACCCACATGTCGGCACTAGAGTGCATATATCCAATCTCCGCATTTGGTAAACCTTGTGAAGTGCGATAGAATTCATGTTCTTCTCAATCATTCTCAAGATGACTGGTGGAACTAACTACTCGCCCTTACAGGACAACATCAACGTGCATTCTGTGTGGGGGGCCTGTGAAGAGAATCAAATTACATTTTACTATCTGTTGTACGTACGCCAAAACATAGTTCAGACATTCATTTCAAAGATGTGTGCACTCGAGAGTACGAAAGCCAATTTACCGGTATTTGTGAAGTACCTACAGTAATAATACCTACGTACAATCTTCATGGAGATTAATATTTTGGCTTTAATCCGGAGTACCAAAATTAGGTCAATAATAAATGATTAAGCACTGGATGAATTGCCAATGATTTTAGTAAATTGTTCATAATATTTATACAAAAAAATACTTTCTATATATCTTTCTATATCTTGTACAAAGTGTTTTCTTTTTATTAATATATATATACAGGGTGTAATAGAGCTAGTCCACAATACTTTATTGGTAGATTCCTACCTTGATTATGAGTCGAAAATGTTCGAGCAACCAATGGAGTTATGCAATATCAAAGTTTGCATTTTTTTTTCAATATTTCTGACTTATTTTTTACAAAACGTTAGTTTCATTACGGTAAGTTATATCGATTACGACAAATATTTATTTTATTTATTTGTTTGGAAATATTACAGATATAAGTAAGTGATGAATATTTAAGTATATACATAAAAGTGTAAATAGGTAGTATTGAACATATTATAATTTATGTCCTATCATATTTCACATAGACAATAATTTTCAAAAATACGTAATAATAAAAGTAAATAAAATACGTAACAATATTAAATACATACTAACATATTAAATTAAGTGAAAGTTTATTTGTGTCTTGCATCGCAACATTGAATGAATATTTAATTATTATTACTTATAAATTAAATACATTGCAGTGTCGAATCATTCATTTTGTGTCTATCGCACAGCGTCGTCTTGTTAATGTTACTGTTCGTACACGGCTGGCTAACTTACCGGCGCGGCGCGGTGGCTCGCTCAGCCGGCGAGGCCGAGGCTCCACTCCTCGGCTTTCACTTCCACCGCGAGTTGTATGTAGGTGCGGGAACACGCACACACCCGTCATGCCCGATTCCCGTGGGCGAGCTGCGTCGGCAGGTCTAGGGCCGGCCGCGGCCGTCGGATCAGTGGTTCAATTGGCCGGTTGGTTAGTTTGACACGCTTATTTTTATAGCCTTTTAATAGCAGACCTGGCCTTCGAATCGGGAACAGTTTTAATTATCATGTTACTGCGATTTAAAATATGTGAATATTAATTATATAATTGTCGGGGTTAATCTTGACTTCACATAATCAGTCTTTATTCGACAGTTTCTCTAAAGCCAGTAGAGAGAGACATTTCTGCATTCTTCTTTCTCTGCAACTTTATATCATTTTTGCTTTATAAGGGGTTTAAACAAATACTACTAAATTATACATTTTATTGGTGATTTTGCGATTTCTCCCTTCCAAAATCATATTTTCTATAAATGTATATGCTTTTTTTTACTTTTTTTATTATAAAATCTCGAATTCAGTACATAGTAAATTAATAAGCCTCATTGACTGCATTAATTTTATTTTGGATATTGCTACCTTTGCTTATACCCCACATCATGAAAGTCATGAAAACCTTCCTCGACCGGGGAGTATCTCCTGTCAGCTGATACACACTGACGTGTTCTAAAAACAACATTTTTTTCATTTGGTGATTGTTAGGCCAACACTGAAAAATAGAGAAACTTCAAGACATCTATCATATGTCAATATTTATATCGTTGTGACAAAAAAATTGGATTTATTTTGTTAAGAAATTAGTAGATGTGTGTGAAACAATCTAATTTTTTACCAACTTTTAAAATAATATTAGTGCTTATTTTATATAATATTCATCAAAAAGTTGTATTTTAGACAGAACTACAGATTGCTCACTCAACATTTCAAATTAATTAAACCATCAAGATTAACGAACCCATTGGTCCTATCTAAACTTGCAAAAGTCGTAAATGTAAATTAATAAACTAAGAAATGTATTACTTTGGTATGAATAAATATGCCTCGTCTATTTTTGAGTGTTGAGTGGGAGTAACAGTCTTCAAAATAACAATATTGTTATTTTCTGTATAGGTCGGACAGTTCATTCACATCCGCCTTTGGTCTGTGTTCCTGTTTTAATATTATGGGGAACAAAATGTTTGCTCCGGGATTTCCGGGCGTATCCATCGGCCCCGGGTTGTTTGCTCACACACAGAGATCTGCGTTTAATTCTCGCCATCCCGCGCCGCTGCTCTCCTCGTAATGCCCTCTCGCGAGCCGTGTTTGCGCTCGGCAAATATATTCGCTCGCTAGTATTTGCCGCAGACAAGCAAAATGTTTAGTTTCTCGAGTTTCCTCGGATGGATTATTAATTCGTTTCCAAGGAGAATATAACGTATTTGTTCGAAAGATTTGTTTTTAAATGGAAACTTCACACGCTATTTAAACTCATTCAAGGGGAAAATCCCCCGTGGAAGGCGTTACGTTCTGCAGTGCCTCAGGTGTTTATCTCGAGTTCTGGTGGTAACTGATTTGAAAAAACTTTACGACCTTTTTATTCTTCGTAGTGAACTAGAAATAAATTATTTTCCACATTTTTCACGGCCCGGGGCTTCAACAGCTGTTTCACTAGGATAGCCATTAAATATTTTAGTCTTTCCGTCTTTGAACTGTTACAGCGTCTGCTGATCTGGTCAGTCCATTTAGTTGGAGATCGGCATCTTCCTCTCCGGCCTCCCTTATCTAGTATCCCCCGGCTTCTCCAGGTTCTTATCTTCTCTGAGGGTGTCGTGTTCGAAAGGCTTAGTTTCATTCGTTCAATGGACATTGGCTATCATGACTTTATTTACTGCGGCCCGGAATAGCTCCACAGTACACTGATCAAACCATTGTCTCAGATTTTTCAGGCATGATGTCCTCCTTCTTCCAGGGCATCAACTTCCGGCAATCTTTCCCTGAATATTACAAGATCCCGTACTTCTCGTGTATACGTATGTCTCATCACATGCCCGAGATATTGATGTTTTAGGATTTTTATTTTTTTAATTGCTTCTTTTTCCTTTTTCATCCGTAATCTTCATTTTTTACTCATTCACATCTTCATTTGTAACTCTGTCCATTCAATATTTCATATTTTGAGTATTCTTTTGTAGATCCACATTTCGAATGCGTCGTCGAATGAAGTCACCCCATCAATTCTTTGATATGCGTCCATGCTTCCATTCCATAAAATAATATTGAGAACACGTAGCTTTTGAAGAAAATTTGCTACATTATTATTTTCTCAGCAGTTATTTTGAAAAATCTAATTATCATATAATTAAAACAACTTTCCGTTTCTGCGTTGACCTCGGATAAAAGGGAATCCGTTTTAATTTTGTCCAGATTAACATTTGCTAATTGTTTCCATTTCACCTTCCAATTTAATTTAATTGAAAGGTTCGTCAGGATGAGGGTCGCGAATGGTTGTTCCAATCACGGGGAATTTTTGGAATAATTACCGGGAATGAGGTTTTCAAGTGGAAATTATTCGTCGGGGGTACTCGCCTAAGTGGGTCAAATTATTTGAGCAAAGATATTTCCACATCGCAAATGTTTTATTTATCTCGACTAAAAGCTGTCCCCTTAAACTTTCAACTTGAAAATTACGCCGGTATTAATTATTTAAAGATTTTTCCTAAGGTTTTCGAGAATTTCACGAACAAGAGGGAAATATCTATTCTAATTATGTGAGCAAATCCTGATTTGGTCTGTCGTAGCGAGCCCATCCGCGGATGATATCTTCACTTGAGTGCCGACCTATCCTCCGAGTTTAATTTCAAGTATGATAGAATATAGTACTTTATTATAATACTTACCTTGATAGATGATAGAATATAGTACTTTATTATAATACTTACCTTCACGCCGTTTCCCCGTGGGGGTAGGTAGAGAGGATAAAGCGCCAAACTCTTCTGTCCCGACACAACTCTCGCCTCATCCACATTCATACATGTTCGCATGCAAGCTCGACGGTTGTTGAGGTTTCTTACGGGACCATCTTAAATAGCTAGTTAATCTGGTCGTGCCACGTCTTCGCGGTCGCCCTCTTTTTCTGACGCCATCAACACTTGCGTTATGTTGTCGCTGTATATATAATAGAGTTTATGACGTTTGACTTTATGACGTTAAGTACATTCTGAGATAAGCGAATAAAAGCTCTTTTAAAAAATAATTGCACAGTCTAGATTTATAAAAAATATTTTATATAATTACTGGGCAGACCTTCCAAATGAATGGCACTGTTCTTTTTAGTATATGTCCATTATTTATATGAAAAATTTACAAATTGATTCGTGTATCTCAGAATGTACTAAACGGCACATAGGATTTATTATATATACAGCGACGATATATCTTTCTTAACAATCTTTCTTCATTCATTCGCTCAACATGCCCAAACCATCTGAGCGACCCTTTTTTTTAATTAGATCAGTTTTATATTCATTCCTAATATCTTCATTCCTTACTTTATCATAAATGCATTTGTCACACATACGTCTAAGGGATCTCATATCCACCGCATTCAGTCTACTTTCGTAGAAGAGAGGGAGATAAAATAATACTAACTTTAAAATATTATTGTTTTCCACCATTGCACAACCGCACACAACGTTCATAAAGATGCTACCTGTAATTAGATAAAATTATATAAAATAGCGAAATAAAATAAATAAAAATAGTGATCGTAAGTATTATTATTATGTTGAAGGATCATGTTTTATTTAAAAATTAGTACCTACCAATGTTTGTTAATATCAATCTGTCCATGCTATTCTCTCATTCATATCATAAATCGACATTTTCATTATCAGATTAGATGTTCATCTTATATTATCGAATCAATACAACAGAAACAGAACATAGTGTTGTGTATTTGAACAACGATTTGTATTTTGAAAGCCGGAAAATTTTGTATACGTATGCATTACGATTAACGATGGTAATAAAATGTCATAATAAGCAAGCCCGAACACCACTTTCCAATACGAAGTATTGCCACCGCAACCAAAATTTAAATTTGCGTATGAGAATGATACGATGCTACGTGCTCCCTGTACTTTTATATGGAATGGAATAATGGACATACCCTGAACTAATACTTAAATCGTGGTGCGGATCCACAGATGACCTATAAGGATAATCTGTGATGATTCGGGTACGAAAGGAAATAGAATTCTTCGAAATAATGAATTCACGGAAATTGCAATTTCCGCCATATCGCGATACATTCGGAAAAATATCAGATGCTTCAGAGATTCGTCGAAATTTATTCGTTTTCCTTTGGGATAACGTGAGACGTCACACATATTCCCCTGACGCCTCCCTATCAGGCTACCTATCGCTTTAAGTAGTCATGCGTGGTCGGCAATATTAAAACCGTGGGAGTCCTGCGTTGGAGGAGTTGAGTTGATAGGAGAGAGTTTCCCCTTTTAAAGATAGGAATTTTACAGGAGTGAAATGTACACCCTTGTGTGTCTTCGCGAAAAGTATAGTGTAGCTTATTTTCAATATGTTTTTTCATCTTGTTAAAATAAATACTTGCGCAAAATTTACGGGATAATACGAGATTCCCTCATCTTCGAGCTTCGGGAGCGGTGTTCCGCCAGACATCCCGAGGAACTCGAAAGCAAAGGGGTGCAGTGGGCTGGACGTATACAGAGCGCAAATGAGTCTCGTAACATGAACATAACCACCGTGAACAGAAAATATTGTCAAGACCAACGCCAAAGTGGTGGTCCGCGACAAAGTTTTCCTCGAAATATATAACACTAAAATCTCCTATTAGTAATCCGCGGGATTTAAAATTATGTAATTAGTTGTCCGCGAGGTCCTAAAGTTTGGCGACCGCTGGTGTTTTTTACAATATACGTTGTTTATTTTTTTAAATTTGTTCTAAACAGAGTCTCTTCAGATAATTAAGTATTTTTATAATCTTTTTATAATAATATAAACAGTCTTGTTGTAATTTTTTACAACAAGTCAGACCTTTTGGAAGCAGTCGTGGAATCAGAAAGAGGTAGCGGAATGCTCGGCAGACTGGAACTTGGCGAAGGGAAGGGACGGATGGCGCTTGACAGTGACTGCAGTTATTACTTCCGTGTCCTGATGATGCCGCTAAAGAAGAAGACAACGTTCTTTCAGTTTTTCTAAACAGTCACGAAATCACCTGTTTTTTTTATTTATCCTTCCTAAATATCAACCCTTTACTTTACACACTGTAGTACGCTCGTCTCTTTCCTGAGGAGTGTGTACACTACGTCCCTGTGTACCTGGTACCTGCCTACACAGCGACGAGTGCCGCTACCCTCGGCTGTGTTAAGTGAGAACGCTCACTTATTCAAATAAATAACTTGGGCGTAAAATAAACACTTCCAGGAACTAAGTACTCGCTGAACTCGTAACCATATTATCCTCAGTGACATTTTCACAGATTAGATTATGCGCTAGTGTACCGTATAAAAGCTTACATTTTAACGAATTAAAATTATACTGAGTCTGATAAAATTAGTACACCCGTATTGTTGTTATTTTCCAGAGAAACCTTTGAAAGGCTTTATTTATTTTGTTTGTGGTGGGTTCAAAAATTTTCAACTATTTAAACAAATTATGCACGACACCACTCACAATTAACGGCACTAACTTTTCGCTGTACTGGTATAAATGTTTCGTCATGTGAATATAGAACGTTCGCAACAAAGACTTGGCACGGAGAAAAAGCTCTCTCTTCGGTATTTAAAAAGGATTAAGAATGAACAACGTTATATCTTACAAACTAAAAAATCGAAGAAAACAATAATGAATGAAACACTAATGTTCCTTAACACTTCCACCCTACTGTCTATATTCCTATAAAACACCGAACCCCCCCTCCCTCATTCGTGCCCAATAGCTGTACCCGAATAGGTTGAAAACACTCTTTATTTGTGTTATTTATTAATTATAAGTACAAATTTTAGTTTAGTAAAGACTGTACTAATAAGATGATAACCATTTCGTATATTCATCTCATAAAAATAAATTACGTGTACACTAGAGGAATATACATAATAATCTCATTTCCCATAATCCTAACTAATCAATTTTGACATTTCCAAAGAATGTTGTTCTTACATTATTATGTAACAATATTACAATCAACTGGAGGTAATGCAATGAGTTTTTAGTATGCGAGGCCTAAATTGACAATGGCATTTATCAGCACCTGGGAACCAGTATTCTTGATTAAATTACGAAGGAAACAAATTAATTGTGTGACTAGTTAAGCTTACCATCACGTTGTTTCCACGCGAGATATATCCTGACATGTCGTTCTCGCTTTGTTCATTCCCTCTCTCTTCTCATACACGCTCGTCGAACCTTGGCGCTTTTAATAGAACTCCAGTAAAAAAACCAAGGGGAAAGTCCTCCAGTGCCGGCCGACTTCCAGTACAGGCCAGTTGCAATTTCTGAAATCCTATAGTAGAACGCGGTTATTGGCAGGTATTGATTTTTTTTATATTCCAAAAAATCTTAAGGTGACGGATCAATTATATTACAGTATAATTCGAATACAGGTATGTTATACATTAAGACGTCTTTTCCGGCATTTGTTTTATATGTTCCAAGTCTTTTTTTATTTTTTTTATTTATTAATAATAACACCCTAGTGGACTTTTACAGTACAGGAAAATTAAAAAGATTTTTATATACCTAACATAAAACACCTTTAATAGTAAATAATTAAAAATAATATAAAAAGAACATATTTAAGATAAATGAACAATATAAAATGTAGCAATATAAAAACAACATAAAATAAATGAACTATAGAAGTGAACAATATACGAGTATATAAACGATAAGTACACAAGCAAACAGTATTAATTAGAGACCTTTAAAATAAAAATAATAATGAAACCAATATACCAGATAAATAAGATAAAATAAACCAAAAAATAAATATAAAAGATAAAATCAAAACATATTTAAAAGGTAAATGACAAGAATTAGGATACTTTAAAATAAATAAATATATACATAATCCATAGGGAAAAAACTTAAGTAAAAATTTAGTCCATTAAACTGTAATTAATTCTATTGGTATATTCTAAGTCTAAGTAATTTTTGTAATTCGAGTATGCTCCTACAACGAAAAATGTCTACAAATTCCGAAAATTTGTTTCCCAGGCGATGTATGCGTGTTAACGATGAATTTAATGCATAGTTATTCCTGTCTAATCTTATCCTCGAACCGCAAAACCTTCCACAATAGTCAAAACCGTTATTTTATCGTTGTTACAGTACTATGCAAATCTCATTTAACGGTTATTGTGTAACTTGTTAGAATGACGGTTTTGAACGTGGGCAGGTGGCGTTTTTTTCCCTTTCATTTTTTCTGTTATTGCGGCAACCCTCTTCTGTTCGCCCGTTTCCCTTTCGAATTATACTGGATCGTGGGCCGCGACTTGTGTCCGGTGTTAATTATCTATGCCACATTGTCTTTAATTCTTTTCTTAGCCCGCCGTACCTTATTTTGCCATATAGAGGAGGAGCCAGCGAACGCAAGACTTAAGTTATAGTATCAAACCTGAAATATTTTCTAGATGTCAACATTAGTATGTAAGAAGCTTTAGCTATTATGATATTAGAGTTCGAAGGATTTTGGCAAATAACAGGTAATACAGGTACAAAAAAATGTGTAAGAAAAACGTTAAAATATAAAGTATCAGGTAGTATGGTTAAACAGAGGCCTTGTAACGTAACAACATACTTATTTATTGAGCATCAAAGCATCTGGCGGAAGAAGTGATCTGCGAAAAGCATCTGGGAATGATTAATGTGAGTATAGAGTACCGTCCAGCAGGCGCGTGCAGTGGGAACATTGAAGCATGACTTTTTGTAAACGTATATTTTGGAAAAAAATAGAAATTAAATATCTATGCGACAGATTATTACGGTATATCAAAATATGAATACTATGATAATAATTGTGATAGAAATATTGCGAAATATATGTCCCGAAATATATATCCGATTTTTTTTTCAAATAATTGGTTATGTAAAAGTCATGCTGCGATGTTCCCACTGCACGCCCCTGCTGTCCAGATAGTACTGTGTGTGTGTCATCTGTATAGTACTGTGTATGGCGCCAGAAAGAGAGGGCGACCGCGGAAGACGTGGCATGACCAGATTAACCAGATACTGGAAGATGGTCCCGTTAGAAGCCTCAACAACCGTCGAGCCTGCATGCGAATATGTATGAATGTGGATGAGACGAGAGTTGTATATCAGGATAGAAGAATGTGGCGCTCTATCCTCTCTGCCTACCCCCACGGGGAAACGGCGGGATGGTAAGTTAGTTAGTTATAAGTACCTACTGTCCCGTTAAGCATATTAAAAATCAGGTTTGTTATTTTTACGTTTTACTTGCTCATTATTTTGTACCTGTATTATCTGTTATCTTCTAAAATCCCCCGAACAGAAATGTCATAATATCCAAACCTATATACAGAAAATATTTCAGTTTTGATACTATAACGTAAGTCTGGCGGTCGCTGGCTCTTAGTCTATAAATTAAGAATTTGTGTATTCTACATACTCGTACGTACGCAACGTTTCTGCTCATCGTTCTTTAAGATCATAGTTTCGACACTATTCTCACATCTTTCAGGACACTCGTGGTAAATTTGTCTTCGCTCTTCCCACACGCTAAGAAGTACTGTGACGTCAAGAGACTTGCGTTGTAAAAAAAATCTCGCGAGGTTGGCGCTTTTATCACGTGGGCGTATCTTCTGTTATTAAAAACCGTTATAAATAAATATATACTCAAAATCATTGTAAAATAATTAACTTTTAGTGCACATTGTTTCGCGCGACGCAACATGCAGATGGCGGATGCTGGTTTTCGATGTAGACGCTCTCGGTGCTGTTAATAGCGCAGCACGCAATTGTACACCCACCTTTTGACCTTTGGGACGAGACGAGCACGATGACAATGGCATTCCGTCCGCCGGTTTGGACCTGCGGATGTCGGCGCTGCGACAACCTGTCGATCCAATCGTCGCTCTTGTGCAGCGATTAATCAAATGCGCATGCAAGATGGCCGCCCACTGACGTTTTCGCTGTCTGGGGTGGTTCAGCCGACGCGGGGTAGGTAGTTGGCGTGAAGTAACAGGGAGCGGTTACTCCGGCGCGCACCTTCGCGTCAAATTACACATTGATTCTAGTATCGCGATATTTTTGAGAAATGTAATTTAGAAAGTAAGGACAGTTTATCTTCAAAATTTTAAGAGAATATTTTATTTAATATAATAAGAAAGAGTGTAAATAGTAAATTGAATATTATAAATAATCAGGTCCTTTTTGCAAATAGTCATCTTTTAAATTTATTTTCATTTTCAGTAGGTACATTGTATTATCAATTTCCATATATAACTTTTTAATATTTTGATCTATACTTCGATTTTTAAATTATTTTTTTTTATCCTGACGAAGAAGTGATTGGCTTCGAAACATGTTGAATTTTTCAATAAATAAGTGGTGTTTACAAAGTTAATTTATATAAATTAGAATATTTTATTTTTCGTTTTTACATATATTTTTGAATAATATACATTTCAGCATTTTTAATGCTTATATAATCCCGTAGCTGTCCACCAGGCTTTAAAAAAAGATGTAAAAATTGCTTGGAACAAGGTCTTGACTATAAATAAAAGGAAAACCTTTTAGCCAAAACTACCCAATAAAGAATAAGTATTTGCTTATTTATAGCCGACATAGTTGAACATTTTTTTTTTTATATTTTATCTGCCGGCAGTTAATGGTATTATTTTAAACCCTGCCGATTTTGCGTAAAAAATAAACGCGATACTGTCATTTGATGAAAATATCACTCTAGCGACAACATCATTAAATAATTGATACTATAAATAAAATAGACATCAAAATATAATGAGAAAAATATATTCCGGTACCGCGAACCGAACCTGAGCCTCCTGAGTGAAAGTCAGGTATCCTAGCCACTACACCAAATCGGAGATGTCACTGGTCTTAGAAAAAATATTTATAAAGCCAGTGTACCTAAAGAAAATATATTGTGCGCCCTATAATATTTTTATAGCAACAAATGTTTCACGTCTTTGCCTATATGTACTTTATTTTTGACGGGTCACGCACATTGCCACCATCGCCTCCGGGTTTCCTGGCCGGGGTTCAAACCGCATCTCCGGCCGTTTAATTTCGTTTCTTTAGCCCTGAATTCGAATGAAATTACGGACCCTACACGGAGTTACAGACAGACAGACGGACGAACGACAACGAAATTATTATAATTGGGATTATCCAGAATTTTACATATGTATCATAATATTCTGTCATATTTTTTTTTTCGATGTTTTTCCCAAAATATATGTCTGCAAAATATAAGTCCCGCTTGATTGTACTCACTGCGTCTGGAATCACCTACTTATAAAAAATCACCCAATTTATACCTTAATTTTATTCTTCCGAGGCGTTGTAAAATATTAAAGCGAGAGTCCTCATCGACGTCATTAAAAATTAACGTATTCCACGCTTCCTTAATCATTGTTGGAATTAGAATTCATCAGAATTCCCTCGCACCTTGTGGGTCTCGCGTTACTATTTCATTTCAATATGAATGGTGTATTATTTTGAAACGATAAGTGCTAATGAGTATTTTATCACCGCTGCGTACGAGCCGCGCCGCGCGGGATTAACGAGCGCTATTCAGCCGATGGGAACACCGCTGGTCCTCTCGCCGGACTGCGTACTACGTAGGTACTCCTGCACCACGCCGTCTCACGCTTTCTCCTCCGGTCTAGTCTGCCAGACCACCAGACTGCCGGCCTGCCGCACTCGCTAATGGACGCGCTTATTCCACTCATTATTAATAAATGGGCAGCACTTGGAAAGATTCTGAGCCGTGTCTTGCTCATGAGTCGGGCAAAATACCGTGTCACTTTTTACACAATAAAGAAAGTACTTTTATTAAAATAAATATGTGAAGGGTGTCTCAGAGCTTGTAGCAAAAACTTAACATTCGGATTCCCACTTTGATAATGTGTCGAAAATGTTATCGTAATGATCTTTCAACTTTTTTCAAAAAAATAGACGGTCATGATTGCTTTTTTCGACTCATTATCAAGGCAGGAATCCACCTGTAAAGCTTTTGCTACTAGTTATGCGATACCCTGTATACAGGGTTATTTGTAAAACATTAATAACCTTGCAGGACTATATTCCTGCCTTGATTATGAGTCGAAAATGTTTAAGCTATTACGACCTAATATCAATAGTTAAGGAGATATGCGACATCAAAGTTTGCATTTTTTTTTCAATATTTCTGACTTATTTTTTGTAAAACGTTGGACTATCATTACAGTAACTTATATCGAATATGAAAAATTAATTTCCTTTAATACAAGTCAAATAAAAAAATCCCAATATCAATAGTTATGGAGAAAGTTTTTTTTTCAATACTTCATGTCTATCTTCTACATGTTTTTGGATTATCATTAATGTAACTTGTATAGAATTTTAAAATTCATTCTTTATAAGATCTGTTATAGATTGTATTATGTTATAGGATATGTAAATGTTATTATGTAAGTTATTATGGATAGTATATTAATAATAGATTGTGGAATATAAAATGTAAAATACTGGTTAATATACGGGAATGTCATATTAACTAACTTAAGAAATAAATAAAACAATGTTATATTATTCACATTTTAATTTATATATTTTGTTTGTTCCAGGTAATAATATTTTCAAATACTGTCCATCCAGACCACAAGCATCACCCATAGAGGATCATCTGGTAAGTCTAACTATTGTTTCATACAGGTATTTTGTTCTTCATTAAATTGCAGTTGAGTAGCAGGAATACAGGCATCTAATGTGCCTGAATCAACCCTAGAAGAAATAGCAGGAGTCTGCACGATTACTAAATTATGTTTTTGTAAAATGTATTTACTTCGTATTTTTGACGTATTTTACATTGTATTATTTAAGAAATGAACAGAAACATCAATAAAATTTTCACTCTGTTAATCCGCCACTGCCCTTGGTGTTTTTCGCAGCAATTGACATTAAAATAAAACAAAAATAAATAGGCTTAACACAGAACGACTTTAATATATGTAATTAAATATTCCATTGTCTCGACACAATACGAAATATATTATACTTAATCATATGTTTATCTGGTGTCCACCATAAGACGGGACTTTTTGGGTTACGAGGAACGGTGGGGAACGCCGTTCCAAGTTCTTTAATCTCCTCCATTCTCCGGTAAGTTAGTTACTGGTTTCCGCAAATTTGTGGGATACGTTTCTGGTGTGTGGATGCAGTCAAAGACAAGTCTATCCATGTGCTAAACATTTTAAATTACTGAAGGCACCTTACAATCTTCTCTCTGATGCCAGTCTCTTCTCCTTCGATATGCTCTTAGCAGAGCAGTTGTCGCTATGACACCACAGCCGAAACTATCTGCTCCGACGTCTTCCTGAAGTGAGACATTGGTTGCACACTCCCCCAGATACGTCGGTCTGGCCCACAATTCACGTGAATATCCAGACTCGCCTTAAAATCGGTATGTTTTGCGACATGCCCAAAGTATTTCAATATATGTGGCATTGTAGAAGACATTTATGTATTGTCAAATTGACCTGTTTTACGTCAGCACCAAATTTTTCTTCCTATGCTCTTGTTGTCTAGAGTCGTATCTCAGATTGTACAGGAAGATTGGAAGGATTAGTGTTCTAACAATCTGAATTTGATCTTGCCAATTTTTCTTTTGTTGCCAGTATGGTCATACAAGCCATTTCTTGACTGCACATAAGTTGGTGAATTGGGATGACGGATATTATAAGGAATAATGTTGCAAATGGGACAATTTTTAATGTTGTTGTTGAGATGCCCTAATACAGGTCTAGAGTAGAGCACATCTGAAGTTGCAGAAGCTGACGTTCATATCCAAGCATAATAACGGCTGATTTATCAGTGCACAAACAATGAAATATACTCAGTGGTAACCCTAGAGACGTTAAACGAAATACGAAGCTTGTTTGCGCCACTTATACAGCGACCTAAGCCTGGAGAAGGTTTAGTCAATTTCCATATTTCTCGCAGCACTTCACCGAACCCTTTGCACTGACGGCTCTTCGTTTCTCTCCTTAATTGTGTGCATTCAGCATCACGCTGCGACAGAAGCGGCTCGTGGAGATGTGGAGCGTAGTTCACCTACTTACGTCCATCAGCGCATTGTGCGCTCTGTAAGTGAACCGGCGTGATGGGTTACGAGCCTCATCGCCGTGGGAAGCGGAACATATTCTCGATTTGTTTTTAAGTAATCTCTAAGTAAGTAATTTATTTTTAGCATCAATTTCCTAGGACAATCTCGAGAGTTTTCCGTATTTGCATTCGATTATTGTTGCGTTTGTACTAATATAATATACAAAAATGATAACGTCTCATTGTGTGTTCTTTCTGAATCTGACACTAGTGTGCCTGACAGACATCTATTAGCTTCTGACAGTCACCATAGGATGATGTGAGATGTGATGTGACATGCGTGCCCTCCATACAATGAAAAAAGCTGTGCATAACTAGTCATAAGTAGCTTGTTGGTCTTGTGGTTAGGACACTGGCCTCGTGATCCAAAGGTTGCGGGTTCGATCCTCACTCCAGACTAGCAAGTTAGTCCTATTTTCATAGTACAAGCGCTTAGCTTAGTTTGAAAATAGTAAGAATATTGATGTGACACGTTATTTCCGCCACCCCCCCTGTTCACATCTCTATTTTTGTAAAATTAAAAAAAAAAAAAAAAAAAAAAAAAAAAACTTCTGGGAAACAAACCTAAACCACGTAATAAATTTAAAAGTGTGTAAGTCCACGTGAGTATAATTAATATTTCGCATGTTAACGTGTTAATTAGAATCATCTAGTGAAAGAATTAGAAACGACTAGAAAAGCTGGGCAATGTATTTAACATAAATTTTAGCATTTTTTAAAAATAAGTACATGGAATACGTGTTAAGTCAACATTATTTGTATTGTCAGACTAAACTATGACAAAAGGACTTCTTTAGTGGTACCCTGGAACGATGCTCACACATCCAACTGCTAGATCACCACGCCAGTGTCTTAACTAGTCAAACAAGCTACTCTTCCCTTAACGTATGCCAAGGAAACGCAATACTTGTCTCTTGCCTAAATACACGTCTTTACTCCAATAGCCGTGTTGAAAGAATAATAGTTATAATATTGACATTTAATTTCTACTAAAATATGCTTCCGAAAAAGTATATTTTTTTCAAATAAACATACAGAATCTAAGAGATAGTCAATAATACTTTGCAGGGAGATTCATTCCTGCCTATGAAATATTCTGTTTACTTTTTTTTTTTTTTCACGGTTTTAATAATTTTATTTGACTTCTATTAAAGAAAATGAATTTTAATATTCGATAGAAGTTTATTTAAATATTGTCAAAAGAGATGCCAATAATATTGAATAAATATTGTACTGAATAAACTAATGATATTTTGACATTGATGTTCCAAAATTTTTGACTCGTAATTAAGGCAGGAATCTGCCTGTGGTGTATTGTGGACTAGCTCTATCGCACCCTGTCATCGTCATCACTTTTGGCTCTACAACCCCTGGTGGATCTTGTCCTCTAGAATCCTCCTCCACTCATCTCGATTTTATGCCAACTCTTTCTAGTTCAGTTCAATGCACTCTGTATCTGTATACAGGGTTATTTGGAAAACATTAATAACCTCGCAGGACTATGTTCCTGCTATGATTATGAGTCGAAAATGTTCAAGCTATCATGACCTAATATCAATAATGGAGATATGCGACATCAAAGTTTGCATTTTTTTTCAATATTTCTGACTTATTTTTTGTAAAACATTGGAGTATCATTACAGTAACTCATATCGATTACGAAAAATTCATTCGTTTCAATACAAGTTAAATAAAATAATAAATACCCTGAAAAAAATCAAATTGGAATTTGAAGGTTTTTATTTTTTTATTTGACTTGTATTAAAGGCAATGAATTTTTCATATTCGATATAAGTTACTGTAATGATAGTCCAACGTTTTAAAAAACATAAGTCAGAAATATCGAGAAAAAAATGCAAACTTTGATGTCGCATATCTCCTTTAACTATTGATATTAGGTCATAATAGCTTGAACATTTTCGACTCATAATCAAGGCGGAAATATAGTCCTGAGAGGTTATTAATGTTTTCCAAATAACCCTGTATATATTTTAGTTAAATACTCATGTTGTATTTTTTTATTTAATTTATTATTATTAAAGATCTAAACCCCAAAAAAAATACCCTTTACGTATATAACCATAAAAATATTTAACCTGGGCCTTGAGATGACATAGCTAAACCCCGATGCTTCTAGTTAAAATTGGAGAGACGTCATCTTTATACATTATCCATGGAGGTGTGGATCATTTTTCAGGACTATAAAATGATACGCTAAATAAACTATTTAGTTACGTACTGCGCCGCGTTGACCCGAGTCGCCTTTTGCCGAGCGAAAGGTTAAACGCTCACCGCTTGGCGCGATTGTGCCGCCATTTAGTGTATCATTTATACGGAATAATCTTGTTAAAGGTTTGTGCGCAAATGTACACTTTAATAGTGTTTGATACGGTGAGGCGGCGAGTTTGTTGTTGCGGTGTGGAGAATGATAACTATTGCTACTTCTGCGGTTTTCACTAAAAATGCAGTCCACAGTTGCATTTATAAATTAATACATTTTGAAACATTCTCGTTTATTTACGTTTGTTTATTACGTATTGCGTTTATTTATTTGTTGCGTATTATTTACTGTTTATTATTATTCGGGAACGGCCAGGCTGTGGAGGATATCGAAAGAAGGGAGACTGCGGGAAATTATGCAGAAACAAAACAAGCGGCTCATAATCGAGTTCAGGTCCCGACTTTCATGTATGGAAGTTAAGCATGGAACTGGCAAAAAAGCGTGTGATGAAGGTGACGATGAAAGCAGACTGAATTCGATGGAATTCCGGTCGCATGTGTAAAGAATCTTTGTTCGATAGAGTGACTAATGAACAAATTAGAAGTGAACGTAATTTCTTACGACTTATTCTGTCGCGAGTGTGATTTTCATCGTAACTAGATATTCATCAGAGTGTATCTGCGCACTTGCTAAAGTGTAATGGTTCATGTATATGAGAGGCACTGTGGTCTCGAATCGCGCATAAATGACTATATTGAATCAATACTCAGCGTAGTAGTACACAGCTACCACTGCTGCATACCGACCTTTAGCCAAATTTCAATCTCCAAGGCAAAATTTAAGCTATTACTGTATTATGCAGGTACTTCATGGGTAATAGGTGTACCCACTTGCTAGTTGTTAGACATAATTAAGGCGACGTACGACAATTTACGTACCTTGTTTTCCTCTGAATACCACGAGCTTGATCTATCTGTATGTATATTTGTCCCCAGGCCCGGTCAGGTAGAGACGTTCGTTAAACGGTGAAACCTTGGAAAGGCATTGAAGTTGACATTGACGAATCGAAATCAATATACATTAAGTACTTGTGGCGAGTATGACTCTGACTGACTGCACTATTTTTTCCTCGATCGCTAGTTGTTTATCTATCCGAGTCCAGAACAATCGTCGTATCTAATTGGCAGCAATTTTTTTTCTTCTAGCAGTTGTTTGTATAATGCCAATTGAATTGTCGACTTTTACATCCGTTACCTCTGTCAAAACGGACGCGTGTAGGCGTAGATGATTCTGGGTGATTGAGTGTGGCAATAATATTATTTAATATAATTAATAAGAATGCACTTTGTTTTTACCATTAATTTGTTGAAAATATCAACATGTTTCGGGGTCAATGGTCCCTTAATATTGAAAAGCATTGTTGCAAAATTTCAAATTCATTAGTTAAAAAATTCTAACCAGCTTTCTATACTAATAATAATTTTAAAAAGTATAAATTGAATAATAATGATAAGGATAATATCTGAAAAAAATCGGGGGTTTATAAATCGATTTGTAATGATTGTAATCATTTTTATATGGCAAAAACGTGTAGAAACTGTGATATTAGAGTTAAGGAACACTTAAGGTGTTTAAATATCAATAATTATTCCGATTTTTCCTATTGTCTTTTGCGAAATGTATCATCATTTGATATTAATAACGATTTACAAATTTTACACACAAATTAAATAGGATTACAATTGGATAAAATAAAAATTATTGAAATAAGAGAAAGTGTTGATAGTAAATTTAATATTATAAATAACTAGATCCTTTTTTACATATATGTAGTTATTTTTCAAATTTGTTTTCATATTAGTACTTAATTATTTATTCAGCTCTCACATATTTATTTTGTTATTGTCTATACTTCGATTTTTTAGTTTTAAAATGTTTTCGACTCATTATGGCAGGAATGTACCCAAAGTATATAGCTCTGTTACACTTTGTATAATCTCAAGTGGTTACATAAACAATGTCAATAGCAAATTTGATTTAAATTGGATTGTTGAGGCTTTGAATGTGTTATCCTACTGCTATCTCTGGCCAGGATGCCAGGATTTGCATCACACGGAAGTTGTTTATGTATGGTCAACATTCGTGACATATTTTACCACCCTCGGTCATGCGTTACACGTTCGAACCGGCCAAGCCTGTTATAAATTAATCTTGTTAACTGCGCTATAATCAGCTTTGTATTCATTCTTAATTTGTTTCTTTTTCACTCTGTTGTGTGCAGCTGGTTAAACATTTCTTTTTTTACATGTAAACCCATTCAATGGCCTAGATGAAAATTGCTGTTCGATATTCCGCGATTCTATATTCGTGACGAAGATAACTCGCACTTCACTAGTCGAGAAAATACTCCAAACTGAGACATTGCAGAGGCGTGCCAGTTGGAAGTACACTGGGGGTAGGACAAACGAGGAAGGTGAAACATGGTCTGTGGTAGCAGGCTGATATTGCCACAACAGGCGGGAAAAATCTCGTTACTGTATATTTGTTCTTTTCTGCAAAAAATGTTTCTTATTTCTAATATAAGACAACACGATGACCTCGGTTAGTCTATCTGCCATCTCTAGTTATTCAACTATAGGATGATTTGCAGGATGATTCGCAAGCAGCCATTCCAGTTCCCCTCCCAGCGGTATAAAAATCAAACATTACATCGATCAATAATATTTCTTTATTTTGTACAAAAATGTACTTCGATTCACGAGTTGACGAGTGCAATCGCTCCTTAGTATCAGTACCTAAACAATTTGAAAAATCTTACGTGAATTATACTCCATTTTATTTTACTCACAAATCATCAGCAATTTTTTTTATAAAACATTATTCCGAATTTTGTATTGTATTGTTTACATGCACGTATGTGCGTACATAAATAAAGAAATGGAAAATTAGGAGCTGAAACATTTTCTAAAGGGCTTGTTACACAAACATGTATTTTCCAATTGCGGTTATATTATCATAAAAATAATAAAATATTGCGTTAGCATCCCACGTAACAGTGAAACATGTTTATGTATTGGATTGTCATTTTAATAATTGTAATACATAATACATTTCGCCAAATTGTTAGATTTCGAAAAATATTATTAGTTTTCAAATTGTAGCCTTTCCATCAGCGTTTCTTTCAATCTTTCATTCCGTTCTGTGCACTAAAGACAACGAAAGGCAGCATACTCATTTCCATATTATCCTTCATGCTAGTTTCGGTATAAATTATCCGTGTACAATAAATATTTCATCCGTGTACATGTCTATCTTCCTACTACCCTAAGATAGATATATTTGAATACATCTATTACTGGGGTGCTGGATAGAGTAAATATAATTATTGTCGTAAATACAGTCAAACCTCGGTATAACAGAAAGAACTATTCGGATTATGGGATGGTTAAAGGCCTATTACACAATAAATGTGCTTTCGAAAGCGTATGATAAAATGTTTAATTTCACAGAAACATTTTCTACGTGTGTTACGGCTTTTTAATCATCGTATTTGGAGACTATACTTATGGGCATTCAACGTTTAAGTCATCTAAATTAATGCAGTGTTTTTTTGCGACATTTGGTCCATTTGTTAATATTTGTTACGAATAATAGTAATTTAATAACCAAACATTACCTGTTTATTTAGCCAAAAGCAAATCTCGGTTAGCAGAATTTAAAATTAACAGGGTGTTTGTTATTTGTCACATTGTCATGTCGGACCAAAAATTTTATCTGTTAAATCAAGATATTATTTTCATATTTCGTTTCTAACTTTTTTGTCTATTGTTTATTTTCCTGCATTATATTGTTACAGGAGTCGTTCGTAATTGAGTTCCAGTTAAAATAATTCAAGATATGATATTGTGAATACTCCATATTAATAAATAAATATATATTTAAAAAAAAAAAACTCCGCAAAATCGATTGTTAAAGGTAATCGGATGCGAAAAAGCGAGAACTTTGTATTTTTGATTAATTTAAATATTGGCATTCTATAAAGCAATATCATGTCTTATTTTATGTTTTAAAATACAGATTGTCAACAGGTCTTCAGTGACCCTGACAGATAGTCCTAGCGTAACATTGAGTACAGTGTAAGGATATTTTTTTTTTTTATTTGCAGTACATATCTAGTATGTAGGTACCAATGACAGAATCATTTTAAACTTTTTTTTTTTAATTTTGGAAAATAGATTAAGACTTCAATGAAATACATTAGTGAACGTAAAGATTTAAGGTTTATATTTAAGTATAGATTTATTTAAGAATTGAAAAAAACTGGATATTTTATGCAAGCCGTATGACTGTGTTGAGATTTCATTCTCAACGTTTCTCTACGTCACGGCACGTCTTCAGGAGAGTACCGCGATGATGTACGTCCTTGACTCGCGCGGCGATAGGGGAACAGTAAAAGTATAAAAAAATTGTATAGCTTATTATTAATATGTTACAGAATAATTTTTTATGGCAGAGAAATTATAAATAATGTTGTAAATAAAATCAAGAGTTATGTTGTAAATTAACAAGTTATATGAGATAAAAATGATTACTTACAGAGAACTTTTTTATTTAAATTGCTATAATTTTTATTCTGATGTATTATATATTGTTCATTTTATGTATTATGTTTTATTGGACTATGTCCGTTAATATCAATAAATAAAAATAATAATTAACTTGGGCGGTCTGTTTCGCGACATGGTGAGATATTTTATGTAGGTACCCAGAGCACTAACTGTATTGTAAATTCACCTATACGTATAATTAATATATTTCTATTGACATATTTAATTCTCTTAAACTTCACAGAGTGAAAAAAAATCTACCTGCCTTCTGTTTTATAGTTTGCCTACACACTTATAATGCACTAGCTGTAACCCGTCAAAAACGACAGTACTTTTTTTACATGTCGATTCCTAACGAATAAGTATTTATATAAGAAAAAAAGATAAAAAATAGCTTTAAAAAAGTTACCGGCGTTACACGAAGTTACGACGGACGCACAGACAACGAAATAATTATAATTGGGAATATTTGTTTTTATCCTGATGGTATTCTTTAATTTTTTGTAATTTTCTTCCCATACATGTACTTAGATGACTGTGCTATTTGAACACTTTGTGTTCGATATAATGTATAAGTCCAATTCAGGCCGTGTATTATTTTTTTTAAATCACCGCGCAACTGTACACACTGTGCGTACGAGTTATCATACTATTTCCGAACAACTTCTTTAGTAACTTTCCAATTACGGCAAGCAGTCCCTCGCGCATAATTTACACATAACATTAAACGGTAATAAAATAGAATTTCCGAAGCTCGTACGTACGAGACCTCCCCTGCAGATCCTGACCTCGCATACTTTCATCTGCACGGCCGTCCAGCGCGCCTCGCTGATTTATATCGTGCATCGTATTGGCCGTATCGATTCCCCCGCCGTATAACGATTGGGCGTAACGCTCGCGATGCCGTCGTCTCTCGGGCTTTTCACACGTGGATGCTGATATCTCCCCCCGCGCACCGCCCGGCTGGCGATTTAATTAATTTTATAATCGACGCGTTCTGTTCGCCGGTGAAATTTAATCGACTCCGACCGACGCGGCGCGGAATCTTCTGCAGTGACGGATGAGTTAATGAAATCATGCCTCGATGTTCATTTCTTCGCCACTTTTCTATCTTCTGCAGTTTACAATTTTATTTTATTTGGAATTCAAACAGCTTATTAATACAAAGAAAAAGAACATATGATAAATAAAAATATTGAGCCAATTATAAGAATTCGCTTGATAAACCTAAAATACTTTAATAAGGAAGCGTATGTAACAGATGCAATGATCAAAATTCAAAGGGATAAAGAGTTGTTAAAAAAAGAGGATACAAGAATACAATAATGCATGAGGGAAGTATGGTAAATTTATTTCCAGAGTGAGAGCAAAGAAGGCGAAAATGTATTTCCAGGGAAGAAAGGGTGGGGGAGTAAAGGGAAAATGGGATAAGGAATAAGATCTGTGTGATAATAATGAGTGAGGTTTAAAGGAAGACCATGAGTCGTCGTATTGAAAATGTCGAGTTCACTGAAAAATATGTTTAAGTGTGATGAGGCCCTGTAGGAGAATGAGTTCTGTTTGGAGTTTGTGTAGCAATGTGAGAGATTAAATGTAACGTCAGTTCTTGTTGAACATTGCATTTTTTTATAAAGATAATTTAAAATAATAAACATGTAATGATTATCGATGGAGCTAGAGCACTTTCCAATAACAGTTGCCCTGCATGGCTTGGAGATCGTAATTGACTTATGTGTCTGATTGATTTACTGAATGGTGATTGTGTAGATGAAATTTACACTGAAAAATTGGTAGGGCACGTCAAGTTTGTATGTAATTTATAAAAGCAAATTGTAAATCATTAAATTCGTAGCGGTATGTATTATTTTATTATATATCTATTACTTAGTTTTTTTCGTATGATCTTCATTCTCCTTTCACGTATAAAGTAGGTTAATAAATATACATTGTCATGGGTCACAGCAGTACAGTACAGAATCAAAACTTAACAAATTTAAATTTATTTATTTATTTATTATTATTATTTATTATCATTATATATAATGCATGAATTTTATACATACAAAACAATAAACAAAATAAAACATTTAAAAAAATTAAAAATTATAAAAACACATAAAAAATTTCTAGTATTGTACAATTGAAAAGTGGAAACCAGTCCTTTATCAGTTCCTCTTCAAAGCTCCCGTGATTTTAATTGAATTTCAATGAAATAAAAAGAATAAGGCATAATTTAGGCCCAAGAGAAGATCTAAAAGGAGGAGACTCGGAATGACAAATTGGGAGGAGTTATATTTGATCCCCTTTCGGCGCTCGACTGGCGGTTATTTGTTTATTTGGTATAATATCCCAAAATGGTGTTGCATAATACATTTCACCGCATAATTCAAAGTTTAAAATGGTACTTCGACACAGTTTCGTAAATTAATTCGAAGACCACGAAGATTGACCGGTATCGATGTTTTAGCTTACCGAATGATGAGGGCAGATCACCTACGTCCTAGTGGGGCGGCCAAGACTATTTATGTTGTGAGCAAAAACACCCCAATAATTGGTGGTGGGAAATAGATGGTTTAAATCACGCCCCTCTTGTACAACTGAATACTGGAAATGAATAAAGCACTAAGTGCCAAAGATATTTTTTTTAAGATACGTATGCAGATTAGATTATATGCCTTCGCCAATACATTAAACACTGCACCCAAGTCCTATCTGTGTTATTTTTCTAGTTATAAGGAATGCATTTCGGATAAGTATTATGTGCCGCATATTATTTATTGTATAAACAAGTCATTAAATGATATGAGTATTTTATAGTGAAATGAACATTCTACCATTTAGTGCTTTATTCATTTCCAGTATTCAACTGTTGAGATATTTTTGTAATTAACTTCACTTCTTAAGGTGGGGGGGTAAGGTTAATTCGTTGAAAAAAGGCATGTTTTCAAGAAAGTTTTTTGACGATATACGGGTAGTGCTAGTTTGTTTACATAATTTTTATGTAATAATACATTATTTAAACTTTTTTTTTTTAATTGCAAAATATTTATATTTAAGCGAGTGGCAGCGAATCTCCGGAGGCACCTCGAAAAAGTTGTTTTGCGGTGTACATCATAACTTGAAATAGAATCATCTTAAACAAAATAATCAAAATGAGCTTGTCAAAAGAGATGTTTCTCAAGGTAACGTCGTGAAGATTTTTTTTCGATTTTTCAATTTTTGGTAGCACTTGGAAGGCCAAAACACATTTTTTTTCATAGTTTTGAAATTTGAAACACACTATGAAATTCAAAATAAAACTCGACAATTATTTTATACATACACAGAGTCGTCGATGCCAGGTCCATACAGCAAAGAGCTTTCATCAAGAAGATCTAGAGCATATTTTTGTCCTTGTCTACGCAAAACTCTTACAATACAATAGCGCATCCGGTAATCATCAGGTAAGCGCGTCCCTCAGATGCCCGAGCGGATAGAAAATCAGTCTGAGCATCGCTCAAATATAGCTTCGTCAATTTTGCTCCGATTGACTTAAAATTTTGATACAAATATTCTTGCGACGTTATAAATTCATTTAAAAAAAATTAAAAAATGCAAAAAAAAATTAAATGCCTTAGCCCCCTTAAGTAATTTTAATATGTTTCATTATCATACATATTTTGTAAAATATCTGGAGCGTTGTTAAATAAATAAAAACAGATTCCATTATCCCCGCCAAAAATGCGCCTAGTATGTTATTTTCATGTGCGTCTACCGAGTGGAAACACAAAAGTTGAGAGCGAGTAAGAGCAGGATCTAGACGCTTTTGACAATTTCAAAAGCGCATGCTTAGAAATCACTGAATAGCAGTGCGCGCTATGGCTTCCATATTGTTGCGACCAAAAATTCGTGATAGACAATCTATCTTAAACGCATCCTTCAATTTTTGATACATCTTCCGCAGAAAATGTAAGAAGCCGTTAGCGACAGGAAAGCTGGAAAATCAGTGAGGAAGAGGCCGATTTTCGACTCGATGGACTGTCCAGACCAAAGACGTTACTGGCTATCCTGTTGGCACGGCCATCCGAGCTGCGGGCTGCACAGTAAAGTCATAAATGACATGCAATGAAATTGAACAAATCATGTTAGTTGGCCTGCTTTTTAGTTTAAGTAGGTTGTATATTTAAAACAAATTATATGCAGAAAATAATAAATTTAATATTATCAATTAATGCACAACGAAAACATCATCAATTGGAAATGTATGTCTTTAGACATGTGTTTAAACGACAACATCAAGTTAAAACACCACTAACGATTGGCATTTTCAATTAGTGGAATGAAACGAAAAGTTTTAATAAAATTGTGTCATCGATCGAAATAAAAACTACCACAGCCTTACCAAAAATAATTATTTAGACATACTTAATTTAAATAATTCAGTACGATGTATTCCTAAAGCTAGGACTGTGGGGTCCTTATAAATTTACAGACTCTGACTCCTTATTTACTTAACCTTAGGGTCCGACTCCGACTCGGAGTAATTGTATGCGAGCGAAAGACAAATAATGAAACACTCTTCACACAGTTCTCAGATGCAGTACATACATCAGCTCAGCTACATGTACTGAAACGAGAGAACGCGATATAATTCGCGATAAAAGAGCACCATCATAAATGCATGCGGTATGCCTATGTCGTAGCCTTATGAAGCATGTTCAGTTGTTACTTTAGATATTATTTAGATATTACAAACATTATTGATTAATTGAAATATTTAATGATAGAATATTTACATAATCTAGTGATTCAATGACGTCGATTGTGAAAATACTTGTATTTAATGTTTCTTAATTATTCAATTACCTAACATATCTGAGGAACTAGATGTTCTGCCGGCAGCTGTGCATAAAAATAACCCGTCTTTAAGTAAGGGACACAGAGCCGTGACATAAAATCATCAAATAAGAATTAAATATTTTGAAATTTATGTTTAACCCATTTACGTTATATTTATGTACTATAACATTATCCTTGTTCGATAAGTGGGTATATCAAGTTTAATAAAATATACATGACGACTTCCCTTGTTGGGCCATGCGCAGAGTCTCAGAAATATGCCATAGTCTAGTTTTAGAAATCAACGATGGAAAATTCTTAAAGGGATCAAACCCATGGGTTGTTCAAACAATAGTGATAATGATGAATATATTGTGCGTGATATGGATAATGAAAAAAAATCTTTAAAAAAATGAAACATATATTTTTAATATTCAATGCAAGTACATTGTGGTTATAATTTTATTCAAATTTATAATGAACCTTATTTATATAACCACTTGAGTGTTAATTTAACTAACCGGTTTCCGAATTCATTTTTCATTTTATTCATCAAATGTGATTATACAAACAACGTTCATTATAAATATTGATTTGTAATCAAGTGGAGACATGTTATAATTATTAATTTATCGATTTTACCTATTCAAAAATGGGGAATGCACGTGTGGCAATTGTCCATAACATGGTGTTGCCAGTACAGAAAATGCGTAAAATTTCATTTCCGGTCACACCGATGCTGATGCTGAAATAATAATAACATACTATCTATGCAATATAAATAAGTAATTTTTTAAATTTTCTTGTGCAACTTTGTGAAAGACTATTTTAACTGTGTTTACTTTCCCTTTTTATTTATAACGTTAGAACGCATCAACTTCAGTAATGTTACTAATACTAATCGTAAGACCAAAGGACGACGTGAGGAGTGGATCGATAAATAGTGAAAGTAAGCAGGGTAATAATTTATTATTATAATAAATAAGTTCGATGGAAGAATTTAAGAATGATTTTAATTGCTAGAAAACTAGCAATTAAAATCATTTTACGTGAACGCTTTTGCGAGCGATGAAAACAGCCCGGTATGTGTTCATTTTTTCACGTTACTTTATTTTAAATTAAAATCCCCCATTATGAAGTTTATTCATTTTCAGATCGAAATTGGAACATTTTTTCATTTAGTGTAGACATCTAAATAGAAACTAGTCGTCTCACGGTTGTGACACGCTGTACGTGCACATTCGGTCACACTTACATTCTCGTACACAGGAAAGTGAAAGGTGATTTTCGAGAAGTTAACGGAGCGGTAATGTTTATGAATGTCTACAAAACTACCTAGGTACTGGGAACATTGAGTTAAAACGTCTACCACATTGGCATGGGAATATTATTTTATACTTTGACCCTTTGATACCCGTTTCATCTTTCATATTAATTCTGCCATATGCGTTGACAGACGATTCATGATTTAGTATTATATGTCTGTCAAGTGTCATGCATTGTTGTTTTGTAAATTTGGGAATCATCTTGACTTATTTTATGACTTTTGGTAGACAGTGTAGATTTACATTTATTTTGCTGATGTTTTTCAGATCTTGGTATTGTCGAATGTCAGATTTTTTATTTATTTATTTTCTTTCCATAATCCACAAATATTTACGGCTAAAAAACCTTTCAAAGATTGCTTAAAAATTATACGATGAGAAAATAATTAGATGAATATGAAACACTTGTAAAAATGTTATATAGTATAACTCGAAGATGTCCAGTTACAAATCCCGTATGATGTGTGGAATATTCACGTGATTTTTTATTATAAAAAATAAGTGCTAATTCGGATCATTGAAAGTCCTAGTTGGTTTTTAAATTGTATAAAGAATCTGGCTAATAGATTAGCTGTATAAATGAAGATGAAAGAAAGTATTAGTCGATATTATACTTTCTCCGCTTACTAAACCATAATTCGTAACATTCACATTGTAGTAGAGCTACACAACTTTTCTTCACATTTTCCTGTTCCATGTACTTGGCTTGCCTTGTAATAAATAAATGAACTGAAATTCCCCCATGTTGTGGAACCCACCAGGTTACTCGAAGTCTTCCTTGTTGTGTTTAATCGAAAATCACAGATTTGACTTCTCTCGAACACTCTTCTCCGACACAGACTCTTGAATCAGAGATTAGTCAAGTAGGAAAGTTAGAGGTTCGAAGGCGATTAGATATCGCTGTAGTTCTAACCTTAATACGATCGTCTGATGTCCCGTTACCCGACGATGCGATCTCAGCCTGACTTCCCATCGTCTCTATGAACGCTAAAACTCTTCATTCCTTCACCCCTTCTGAGCATTTTGAGTTCATCGGTGTTCATTTTTTCAGACACATCAAACGCCAGTTGTTTCACGCAAAAAATATATAATGTATTATAAATAATTGGTATTTTCACTGTGCGATAGAATGGCGCTGGTTATCAACTCTCATCATTGTGAAAATGATTGCCTCGCTATTCTGGCTCTCACCTGCGGCTCGATTGCAAGGGAAACTGCAGGCATCGTGACATAAGCTCTTACCCAATAGTAGAAAATCATATCTCGGGTTTATCTCCGCGCCTTGTGCAACCACCCCCCCTGTCGGCTCTTGCGGAACTTCTTTCCGCAATTTGTTTACCAAATCCGTTTTTAATGGCATCTCGGGAGACTTCCTCGTCGGTTGCACGAGACTTAAATAATTAAATAGAAATGTGATGAATCATTTTTTAGATTGTTTCGTCTCTCGGCTCGTTGCGGTCGCCGATGCGTGGGAAACTGACGACGATATTCTTCTCTGCTTGCTAGCGATCTGGGAAAATTTTTACTCGAACTTTTCCTTTGATACCTACACCGTACGAGACAGCAGACTCTTATGTAAGAGAGAATGCAGATATAATGTCTGAGGATCCTCCTTAGAGAGCGTAGATTATTATCCTAGAAATTGAGAAACCCTTTATTGGAGAAAGTTCCAACAGGAATTCCTACGCTATCTTTATCTGCTTACTAACTTCGTGCCACACTCATATAATGCCCTGTGGAACCCTCGCCTTTTCCACATTCAGGGTATTTGAATGCAAGCTCGTCGATTTTCGAGGCTCCTAATACGACTATCTTTTAGTATCTGGTTTACCTGGTCGTGTTACGTTCCTCACGGCCGTCCCATATTTGGGGTGCAATCAACACTTTTTTATATATAAATTTCTTGCTATTCACTCTTCTTTCTTTCGTTCAGCTTGGCCAAACTATTTAAGTGACACTTTTCCTAAGCTAATCCTATTCACTAAGTTAAATTCTGCTTTACATTCATTTAAATACTCTTTTAATATATATTTCTTGCTATTCACTCTTCTTTCATTCGTTTAACTTGGCCAAACTATTTAAGTGATCCTTTTCCTAAGCTAATCCTATTCACTAAGTTCTGCTTTATATTTATCTATAATTTTTTAATTGCATATAATTATCACATGGATTTGCGCGTATACCCCCGTATCATCTCATTTCCACTGCATTCAGTTAATTTTCGTTTCTCTTCTGTCGGAGCCAGGCTTCACTTCCCTACGATGTGTGATATCAGAACACCATTGTGTACTGCTAATCTTGTCTCTATTGACAAGTTTCCATTAGAGAAGAATGTTTGAATTATCCTACCAAATTCATTATCGGCATCCTATGTTATAGCTTTCTGGAAAAATAATACTAAGATCTTCAGACAGTTCTGTCGTTATAGGAAACATAATCATAAATTTGTATATCCTCGATACGTTACCGTAAGCAGCGGCAACATATCCTGTTTCATCTCCCAATACACAGAACAATCCTGCCAATAGCTACGTCATTCGAGTAAGTTACTTCCACATAAAATGTCATTGCTCGGATTGGACGGAAATTAGATATCGACCTAATTCCTTATACATACGTGCGTTAGCTAAAGTCTATTTAGGAGAAAACTTTTCCTACAATTACAGATAAAAATAGACTTGCGTAAACGGAATTCGCGTCACATCAATATCTAACTATAAGTGACTATTCTATGAAAATAGGACTATCTTTCCTCTAACCCACGACTATTAGATGTCTTAACGTCTAAACTAACAATCTAACAATTCACTCGATCCTGGTTACTTTTTTAATCATTATTACATATCAGATAAGGTATTGTGCATATTTTGTAACAATGTCTTGCTTTTGTAAACTAACTAACTAACTAACTAACCATCACGCCGTTTCCCTGCAGGGGTAGGCAGAGAGGATTGAACGCCACACTCTTCTATCCTGGCACACCACTTTTGCTTCGGCCACATTCATACATCTTCTCATACACGTTCTACGGTTGTTGCGGCTTTTAACAGGGCCATCCTCAAATACTTGTAGTACCTGATCGTGCCAGGTCTTTCGCGGACGCCCTCTATTCCTGTTGCCTTCAACATTCGCCTCATATATTTTCTTAACCATCCTTTCCTCGTTCATACTTTATCTTTTTTTTTACCCTACACCTTGAGTGTATTTGCCTGCTATTATCTATATTTGTTTATTATGATTGACAGCCAATACTTCGAATCGTGAAAATTGTCACTAAGTTAAAATATTTGCATCTTAAGAAATGAAATGATTTATGACGCAATTCTTACGATGGACAATCCTGAAATGCTAGTTGGATTCATTTCTGTTTCACTTTTTCAGCATTATCTCAACTCAATCACTACTGTGGGAATTCATAATTTACGTCGCAAAAAAAAGAACCGCCGTATAATTTTCGTCCAGATCCGTTTTCTGACCTTAAATTGTAAACACGTTCCAAAATTAGATATTCAATCGTAGTTGTTTTTTTCGAAACCTATTCAAATTACATACTTTACAAATCTTTCTTACGTTTATGACTTCGGCAACACAAAAGTTGTAATAATTCAACTCGACCCACCCAAAAATTAAGGCGTTTTCAGTTATCGTATGATTTCATTGTTCTCAAAGTGGTCACGAACATTGCGATATTTTTAAATATTCATGAAACCGATTTTCAAAAAAGTATAATTAAATATGTCGGTCGATCTCGGAAATCGTGATTATTATTATAAAATATATCGAAAATACATTGGAACTTAGTTCTGGTACTAACACTGACGGATGGAAGTAAAACGTGATGAAGAGTGATCAAATTGGGAGTGAAAGGCGTTTGTAGGACGGTGAACAGGATTAAACAATTCTTGTTTATGTAGTATGGTAAGGTTGAGGGAAAGAGTGATAATACGATGGCAAGAATGACATTGAAATCTTAGATCAATCGGGAGAACCAGATATCGGAAGGTATATTTAGAAACGATGGGGGAGTATGATATGGTGTTTGAATATTTTACTTTTTTTTTTACGTTTGAATATTTACGAGATGCAGTATGAAGTATTTTGGTAAAAAAAAGTAAATGCCTACGAGCTAACTTAGGGGCCTAGCAGAAATAAAATATTTATGTGTTTAAAAAAACGGATATTTTATACGAACCGTATATTTTACTGAGAAGGTAATCTCGACGTTTCGCTGAAGTCTCATTCAGCATCCAGCACCAGGAGAACGTCCTATCACGTCGGAGGTGTAGACCGGACTGATTATTTCTTCCGAGGTCGTAAATTATATGCACTTTGTTGTGGAGTGTTCACTTCTTCTACGACAGAAGTCGCCAGTGTGCAATGTTACATCTTTTCTGCGACGTCTCTTCTAATTTCAATAGCGACGACATTTACAAAGTATTTGGCATCCTGGTCTCACGACTTTGATTCCACCTTTAAGAGACGTACGAAGATATAACTGTCTAGTCATATGTCTTTAGACCCCAGACCCTCCGTAAGAGAACGAAGAAGGTGATGATGATCGATTTATTTGCAGCGGGCGGCTTTTGAATGCCACGAGATCTTCCATAACATTACCACGATGTTTCCTTCTTCTCTCCCCATTTATATGACAGTCCATAACAAATTGCGGTTTATAACAGTAAATGAAGACGACCCTATAAAAAGAGTCCATATATCTATATGTATAGTAAGTACATCAGGTCACAAATTTTATTGTTTTATAATGATATAAGTATATGTGGGTGTAAAATCAAAGGCAGTAAGTCGTATACAAAAAATTAAAAAAATGTAGCAATTTAAAATGTACTGAATTCTATATTTTATGTATCTATCCCTTCCAAAATCAATTAGAAATCCTCGATGACTGCATTAAATTTTTTTGGATATTGCTGCCTTTGTTTTTATACCCCACATATAATAGTATGCACCATGTGCGGTATTATATTTTTCACGATTTCAACTCAGTCTTACTGAAATTCGACCACAAAAGTTGGCTAACGTGGAAGAAGTGTATATATTCATATTTTCTCATCTGATACTAAATATATGAAGAATGTCCGACAGTTCGACGATGTCATTGGGTTTGCTTAAACAACATGAATAAACAAAGAAAACGTAAAATCAATGTCCATAATTGGCAAGCGAATATTACGAGCGAGTAAGGTTTTCGTACATTCCGTAGCAACACCACTAGGATGTTATCTAAAGGTCCGATGGCTCTGCACAGTCTGGAATGATAATGAATGGCCGATACGTTATCCGACCGTGAAATATGAAATGAGCTTAATTGTTAGTTCGCCAGATAACATTGTTATTTACGGGCGAGGCGAGTCATCCCTCCGACCTTTGAACTTTCTGCACCACGCGTGAATTATAATACTAAACCAAACCATAAATTACATAATTATGCTTCGGTTACTATTGGCGGCATTCTAAACACTCTAAACGCTATCCATTTGGAAAATGTAATAACTCTGAATTACCGAATTTTTTAACGGTTTAATGATTTAGCGTCGAAACACGTTCGGTTTCTGTAAAAAATAAATTTATCATAACAGAGTGTTAGTTAAATTAGGATAAACCACTACCAGAGTTTAGGTCTGTCGGTTTCGAGACGTACCCGTCTCTTCGTCAGGACCAACACTACACTACTATGTTCACAACACTGTACACCACAACCATAGTATTGTTAACCTTTCATCAATATATATCACGTGCGTCTTAATCTTGTCAACGACTAGCATGCACTAACTTGCCTATAGAAGGATCAGGAATTTTATATTATTATTGTGATAATTCACCGCTTCCCTAATGTAAAAATTTTTTTTTATTTAATTTGAAGCCTTTATTATTGGTATTTAATATTTTCACCCCTGTTTTTAAGTCAATTTAATGATTATTTTCTTTGAGGTGGTTTGCGAATTCAGAAAAATTGTTGTTGTTGAGACACGTCATATGTTATTTAATTCTTGTATTGAAATTGCGAGATATCCTTCCAATACAATGTGATGGACACGAGCTACATGTTAATTGGTAGATTCCCGAGTTCCCGACCTAAAATCTGGTAGTAGTGGTTTATACTAATTTAACTAACACTCTTTTATAATGTCTAATCACAAAGTTAATGCTTTCAATATTAAAAATATTGACAACTAGCTGTTCGTACTCGACGTTGCACGGGTTAAGGATTAAGTTGAAAACAAATTTGTGGGGGGAAAGATAGGTTTAGATCGATCGATCGAACGGTATAGATTTGCATCGACAATATATCAGGGGGAGGAGAAAAGGTAAAAGGGGAGGGAGGAAATATAACCAATGTTATCCGCCGAGTCCTAAATAATAAGTTTCCAAATTTTAGTACGATCGTTCAAACGGTACAGATTTGCATCGAAAATATGTCAGGGGGAGGGGAAGGGGTATGAGAATAGGGGGGAAATGATGCCTATGTCACCCGCCGGGTCCCAAAGCATAAATATGCAAAATTTGAATCGAATCGGTCAAACGGTGTGGGATTTTTTAAGAGAACAGACAGACATTGAGTTTTATAGGTATTGTTTATAGATATAAATTAATCATGTTGCACCACAGAGTAACTTCCATTTCAATTGATTTTGCCGATGTAGTACTTTAAAAGAAACCCGTCCACGTGGTGAATTATCGTCTCGCGCGGGTCTCGTACTATAGAATTTGCGTCCGAATCGTCTCACACTCGTCAGGCCGCAACCTGCCGCCCGACACTCGCTCCCGGTGTCCGCGCGCGCCGTGAGAGAATCCCGCGGCTATCGCCCCCCTGAATCTCGGAGCCGCTCTCGCCGACTTTTTATTCGTCACGTGGCCTATTTACCCCGCCGGTGCCCTCGCGGAAGACAAATTGTTTTACCTGTTGCGCGCTTTTCACGTTTGTATCCCTTTTTTACTCCGCCGTACCCGGAGGTATTTCGAAACAACGTCAACTTTTTATTTTTCTTCCAGTATGTTGTACACCGCGCGGCGTACTTTATGACTTTATTACATTGCGTTATCAGTTTGAAGAAATGAAAATCATCGGATCAATGCACAGTGGACATAATTTAATATGAAATCATGGGATGATTTTTTCATTTTAAAATATGTCACTAAATAAATATTATTAAAGAATCAAGGTTGTTGTTACGGTCGTTAGACGTATTTAACTGTAACTGGTTGCGGATGTTTTATGCGAACCGTATGTTTTTTCCGAGAAACGATTCTCGACGTTTCGTTGAATTCTTATTCAACGTCATCAGGAGGACGACCTTTACCCGCGGATATATGTGGCGTAATATAATATTATCATATACCTAATTAAGTACTTAGTAATTCGGTGACGTCGCTGCTGATAGAATAATCCGGGCCGTGTTTCAAATGGCGGTGCGTGACAAGCGTTATCGTTATTTTTATGTTCAGGTGTCACTCTACTCGATGTTTAAAGAATTCGCTCATAATTATAATATCATAATTAATGCGGAATATTTTCATGTTTTGTCAGCTTTTTTTTTTTTGTTTCTTGTTAAAAGAAAATTAAGGTTTTTCTTAAAATAGTATGAAATTCTATAGCATTTGGTAAGGGCCGGAATATTATGTTATCGTTATTTTTATGTTCAGGTGTCACTCTACTCAATGTTTAAAGAATTCGCTCATAATTATAATATCATAATTAATGCGGAATATTTTCATGTTTTGTCAGCTTTTTTTTTTTTTGTTTCTTGTTAAAAGAAAATTAAGGTTTTTCTTAACCTTTTCCACTCTGACCATTTTTTCTCAGAACCAATAGGCTACTCTGACTGAAAAATTTAAGCATAATTTTTATTTAAAAATGAAAAAATAATAAAGTTTTGCTTCATTACTTTTGGGGCACTCTGTCCCATAATTCGTATGACCATTCGATTATTGGTACAGTTTGCAAAAAATATTACGCTAAATCACGAATTAAGTAACTTAAGGATAATACATTTGCTTTTAATATGTTTTACATGCATAATGTATTTTATTGCATAGCAGTAATTTGTATAATATAGGTAAAATATACAAACAATCCAATATAAATCCTTGAAGTAATTCCTTTCTAATCATCTTATACTGCATAGTAACAGATTAACGCCTTCGCCTAAAAGGGTCCCGGTTGACCAGTGACTACCTGGACTGGTGAACAATCGATTGGTTTATGTTTTAGGGGTAGTTTATGGTTTCTTATTCTGTATTGGTTACTTTATTTTAGAACAGCCCACAAGAAATGATAATAAGTTTTGCAAACATTCTGCACGGTGTTTACAAGTTAAGAATTTTGTACATATATTATACATAATATATAGATGACACATTTTAAGTATTTTTATCACAATAAAATAAGCTGACGAATTTGTCCAATGTTATTAAATTTATCTTTCTTACCTATTGTATTACTATAATTTATAGAAATTAACTCTGTATACACCACTTTTTTATTGAAACAAATTCAATAGTAGTTGCTTTATTATTATTCATTTTCCATATATAACTTTTTAATATTTCGATAATCTATAGCTACTTCGATTTTTAAATTTAATTTTTTACATTAGTTATCCTGATGAAGAAGCAATTGACTTTGAAACATGTTGAATTTTTTTTCAATAAAAAAGTGGTGTATACAAAGCAGAGGCGTGCAGTGGGAACAACGCAGCATGACTTTTACGTAACCAATTATTTGGAAAAAATCGGAATACAACATATATTTCGTAATATTTCTATCAAATTGTTATCATAGTATTCATATTTTGATATATCTTAAAAATCTGTAGCATTAATATTCGATTATTTTTTTTTTCGAAAATATACGTTTACAAAAAGTCATGCTTCAATGTTCCCACTGCACGTGCCTGATACAAAGTTAATTTCTATAAATTATAATTATAATGTCACCACAAAATAATTTTGCTGTGTTTGAAGGAGTATTGTATTATTCTTCTTATTATTATTATTATTATAACTAGTTATAGTTTTTACCATTGTATTATTACTAAATCACGATCACTTATAGTTTTTGAGAGTATGATATTTTTCGAATTTAATTTTTATAATATTTTATATTATTTCTCCCACGTGAAGTGCCGGTTTGTTATCACAACTTTTGCAGTGCTGCAGTTTTCTTGGCCCTCTTTCTCTATCAGAACCGCAAAGGACGCAATCTCTATCATAAAAAACAGCAATTAAAATTGACAATATTGACCATCTCAGGGCGGCTGTATTCCCAAATATAAATAGTCTTCATATCAATAAAATTTTGATCATACAGAAGACGTGCCTGTACTTGTTGATAAATAAATATATGAAAACTATTATATTATATTATATAAAGTAATTATACTTATTAATAATAATTATTATATTTTTATAATTTTTTATTTCGTATTATTATTATTAAACATTATTATTACACAATAGTACCTATAAAGTTTCCAATTATTTACACAAAATAAAGAACAAAAACCCTATATTCGCAGTGCAGTGGTCTTCACGGCGCGCGGCGAGGCTTGGATTGTTACCGAATTATTTTCTATCACACTACCATTGTCATTGCATATTGATATTGCCGAGGCGTTTGCAGGTCATTTTAAAACAGTCTATAGTAATGAACCTCCGCTTCTCGATATTAATATTGCTAAAACATGTTCTCCGATCGGTGCACAGTCTATTGATGTTCAATATATCAATGAAAAGGAGGTGGCCGACACTATTAAAAATCTAAGTAATACCCATTCTCTTGGGCCAGATCTCATTCCAACATTCTTCTTAAAAGGCTGTGTGGAACTGATAAAAAAACCGCTATGTTTTTTGTTTAATCTTTCTGTAAATACAGGGGTCTTCCCGGAAACATGGAAGACGTCAAAAGTTACTCCCATACACAAGAGTGGTTCTAAGTTATCCGTAGAAAATTATAGACCTGTAGCTGTTCTCTCTGCACCAGCTAAGGTATTTGAAATTATAATAAGTAAAACCGTCGCTTCCCGAGTAGAGCCGTTTATAATTGATGAACAACATGGATTCAGGAAGGGCCGCTCGGTTGAGACCAATCTGATGATTTTCACAAATTATGTCACGGAAGCTCTGGACGCGGGACATCAGGTAGACTGTTCATATAATGACTTCGCCAAAGCCTTTGATACAGTCAACCATGATGTCTTATTGAAAAGGTATGAGATTGGTTTCTCGGATGGTATGCTAAAATTTATGGCGAGCTACCTCCAAAATAGGAACCAATACATCTCCTACGGTCTATTCGCGTCAGAGTGCTTCTATACCTTCTCGGGTGTCCCGCAAGGATCTAACCTGTTGGTCTCGATTTTTATCAATAATATAAAAAATGTAATTTTAAACTCGCGCTTTCTGTTATTTGCGGATGACTTAAAGCTTTTCTTAAAGGTGTCAACTTTGGACGATTTTCATCTTCTCCAAACAGATATATCAAATATATGTGAATGGGGAAGACGAAATAAACTTTTGTTTAATGTTTCCAAGTGTTCGGTTACATCCTTCACTAGGGCCCAAAAAACTCTATTTTTTCGCTACAAAATGAACGACCAAAATCTGACAAGAACATTGAATGTTAAAGATCTAGGTGTTAGATTTGTAAGCAACCTGACATTTCACGATCACATAGAGACGATCAGTGGTAATGCTTTGAGAATCTTAGGATTTGTTCTGCATACTGCCAGGTTTTCGAGAATACCCACGTACTGAGAACTCTTTACAACTCCTTGGTGCGAAGTAGACTCGAGAGTGGCTCGATGATCTGCGGGCCACATGAGAGCAAGTACTCTCTTATGGTGGAGAAAGTCCAAAAGAAGTTTCTGAGATATCTCTACATGAGAGAGTACGGGCATTATCCTTGGCTTTACCCAACCGAGTTTCTCCAGGGTATGCTTGGCTACAATAGTTTAGAGACTCGAAGGAATGTGTATTTGATTACACACTTTTATCGATTGTTGCGCGGTATGATCGACAATACTGAAATTAT